>JAOUZG010025245.1:1284095-1299344 GCA_026289955.1 Argiope argentata | reverse complement strand
AAAAAAAAAAAAAAAAAAAAAAAAAAAAAAAAAAATATATATATATACATATATATAATTTCAAATTTTCTATCAATAAGATATTTTTTATTCATCCACTCAAGGACAAGTACATTTTTTAAACTTGTTATGGATAACACTTAATGTTAATACATTTTTTTCAATTATTCATTAGTTTTTTTATAAATTAATTATAAACTCGCATATACTCTCCTCTTTAATTCATAAATTTTGTCTTGTCTATAATTCTGTATAATGAATAAAAAGGTGTGTGTTTTTTGTTTGTATGTAGCTATCTAAAAAAATTAATGCTATAATTACAAATAATGTTGAATTGTCTCTTCCTTTCCTTGCTTTTTTGACTCCTTAAAATTATATCACATAATAATTCGTGCTTGAGTGGTATTTTTGCATTCCCTCATTTCTTGAAAATATGTATTGGATATATTTTTTTACCAGACTCGAGTTACAACCCTGTTATATTAAATATCTGTGTGGTTCTAAAATCAGTATTTTTTATAGTATTTTTATTTTTATATCTTACAGAAATAAACTTTTTGCAATGAAATTCTGCTTATCAGATAGTATTTTTGAATCTGATGTATCATAAACAATATCTAATATTAAAAATTGATTTACATGTTTTTCTATCTTTATTTATGTCAGATTGTAATCTGATATTACTAAGGTTAAGGTTTTAATTTGGATAATAAAGTGACTTTTGTTAGATCATGGGATTTCAGGCTTAAAAAAATGTTTTGTTTGATCTTTCCTTCATATATCTTTTGTCAATGTATATGTTATATACATCAATTCTTAATATATTTTTTGCATTTCATTCTATAGATATTAAAAGAAAAGTTACATATGGTCCAACCTGACGTTGTTGTAAATGATGGCTCTGGTAAGCCTTTTAGAATTTGCTCAGAGATATTTAAATTTTTATTGTGAAATATTTTAAATGCATATTATTTAATGTGCCTGAAAATACAATTATTGGTGCATAAAATACATATTTTAAGCTTCCCTATCAAAAAAGACCAGTGGTTTAATTAAAACAAACAAAAGAAAATTTAACATAAAAGAAATAAAACATTTTATCTGCTAAGTAGGGGTGATTAACCATATAGTGTCTTATTATTGATTTTGTATATTTGTTCTTAGTTCCCTTTTAGCAAGATCATTGTCAGAAATCTTTGTTTTATTAACAATTATCAAAACTAAGTTGCTGTACTTATGTAATATTTTTTTTAAAAAAAAAAGTTGAAAGGAAAATATACTTAAAATCTGAGAATAAGGAATTTATGCAATAGAATTCTTTCAAATAACTTACTTGTTATATTGTAATTTTGTTATATATGAATATTTCTATTGTCATAAATGTAGATATAATGTTGGAAAAAGAGTTGCAACATTGTAACAATAAAATGATTGCAACTTTTAATTATTTTCTGGTTGGATTTTATTTATTCTGATTACACTAAAATAATTGTAAAAATGAAAAACATAAAAAATCGCTACCTGATTAATATTGGTATACCAGATTAATATTGGTTTGTCAGCAGAATTGTTGAGGTGTTCAGATTAATTCTACTGAAAAGAAGAACAATTTTCAGATCATAAATCATGTAAATAATAATAAAATTGGAGCTTCTTATAAAAACAATTGGTTTATTATGGATAGCATTGTGAACAAAATTTGATCTTTTCATAAAAATTGTACAGGTTTGTAAAGATTTTTGCATTTGCATTGCTATGTACTAAGTAATGTTATAGTATATGAACTAGAATTTTTCAAAAAGAAGAAATAAATTAAACTATAGGTAGTGAACAATTGAGTTAAATTTTTTAAACTATACTTTAATTTTTGTTATAATTTAAATTCGATAATATTTTCCTCCCTTCCTTTCCCATAGGAAAAATCATTATCTCAAGTGATCCAGATGATATGATTGGTAGGTATTTTTATTTATTTTTTTGTTTTGGTATTAATAGAGTGGTTTATAATTTTAGTGTATTAGTGGTACACCTTCCTTATAAAAATTTATTTTGATAGATGATATGATGGAAAAGGTATTGTCATCTTTTGGTATTGGAGGCGACTCATTTTTATTGTGTGAGGATTTCTTCCAACATTACAAAATTGTTCTTGTTCTGAAACAGAGGTAAGTATATTACAGTTTAATCTTTATAAAAGAAGATTATATTATATGATTCTCGTTCCTTTCAATATCTTTTGTCATACTCAATGTACGTTAAATTAAATAATAAAATTAGTGTTCTGATCTTCCAAGTGAAATTTTCTTGAAATCATGTAGTTAATATGAATATTTTCTTTTATCTTTTTATTAGATATGGTGCATTATTTTTTTTCCCTTAAGATGATGCTTTGAACATTACAAAGCAGTTAACAATAAGATTAATTTATATATTTGAATTCTATAAAATTATAATTATTTTTTATATTGGTAGGCTAATACAAAAACTTCTATCTTTATTCAGTCATAACAGCAATCATTTGAATTTTTCATGGCAGATCTGCTCTGTGATTCCAACTTTCATTTTCCAGGGGTGTTTGTGGTCCAAGGAAACCCCGGAATTCCGGGGATTTTGAGCTTCGATCCCTGGAATTTCCGGGGATCGTCGTTCAAAAGGAAGTAGGAATAATAATGAATTATTTATTTTGATCTGGGTAATTTTGTTTGCTTTGAAAGTAGAAAAGCAAGGTCAGTGCATGTGGTGAAAACTTTTCCTTTCTTTCTCCAAAGGCAGTGATAATGCGTGAAAGGGGGGGGGGACTTCTTTTTTGTTCTTTCCTTATTGTGAGTTATGACTCATTCCTCGGGTTCTCGGGCATTCTCTTCTGGATTCTTTTCGGCAAGTAGGCGAGACAGAAAAAAGAGGGAGAGTCTTCGTTCGACGAGATGTGTGATCACGTGACTCTAAGTTCAAAGGTCTTATCTCTCCTGGCGAAGTATTTATAAACACACACACACACACAGTATTTATAAATTGATGGCAAAATTTTCTCTTTTTTTTATGAAGCCAGAAAATATAGAGTGCACATAATGATTTATTAAAGGTCGATGTCACAAATCCAGAATTCCATCTACCTAGCAAAGTAATATTTACTGGTGTAGAAGCTTCCACTCTCTTGAAGAAATTATCAAAAAATCATCCAATAGCAAAAGAATTCCAAATTTCTCTGATGAAAGCTTATACTAATATAGCACAGCATTTGAAACAGAAATTACCCCTTAGAAATTCATATCTAATTAGTTTTACATCATTAGATCCAGAGCTAAGAGTACAATATTAGCTTTTGAAAAATTATCATGTCCCATATTTTTAGTGATAATGAAAAGTCAAAAGTAGAAGCTGAAATAAGGTTATACCAGAGTGATATTGATACCACCCAAGAAATGCTCTTCACATCTGATGAAAGTGGAAATCAAGTCAAATGCACAATTGATAAATATTGGTCTATAGTTTTTAATTTAAAAGATGATTTCACAAATGATTATAAGTATCCTACATTGGCTAAATTGGTCAAAGCCTGCCTTAGCTGCTTCCATGGCCCATTGGTGGAAAGTGCATTCAACTTAATGGATACACTTGTTAATGACTATAGAACCTCTCTTAAGATTGATTCCCTAGATGCAGTGCAGACTATGTATGATTTAATGGCTTCTAAAGAAACCTCATGTGAAAAATATGGCTTAAAAAATCCAATAACTGATCCAATTCACAAAGATCTATTTCTGAATATGAACAGAAGTTGGAAAACATATCAAGAGGACTTAAAAACAAGTATTTCAGATGAGACACCTTTAAAAGTCTCTGAAAAACCTTCTACTTTAGCAGAAACGGAAACTGCTTCTACCTCTGCATGTGCAGTTCTCGAGGAAATTTCTTCAACTGTAAATGAGGGAAATAAAAGCCAACCTTCCTGCAATTATGAAGTTCACCACAAAAGAAAGACAAGCCCACAAACATCGAAAAATAAAAAAAAAAGCAGCTGAAATTAGATAATTTTTTTAAAGAATTCAGGTAATTTAAAATATTTACATAAAATGTAGTAGTTTATATGTTTGAAAATTTATAGTAATTAATTTTGCAAAAAAAGTAATTCATTGAACTTTTACAATTAAGTCCGTAAAAGTTTCAGGGAATTTTTTGGGGGCCCACAAACACCCCCGATTTTCCTTTCTCATATTTTTAAATTGTTCATTTTCTAATGCCAATATTTTCTAGTTATTTATAGATTATTTTTACTATTCCATTTTAATTTTAAATTTTATGTTGTATGGGGGGGGACTCCATTTAAAATGAAAAGTGATATTAAGTATATCTTTCTCTTTTCAAGTGATGCATTAAGTGATCAAGAATTTGAAATCGAAACTGATATTGACAAGCTTGTGTCAAAACAAAAAGAAGATGCAGTTGATGGAGAATGTCAAACAGAAATGGAAACAGAGGATTTCTGTGGTAAGTGATGTTGAAATTAGTTAAATTAGATTTGTTCTTTGAAATTTACTGTCCAAAAGCTATTAAAATAAAACTAATAAAAAGATGGTTCTTCATTGTATAAACAACCAGTTTTCTCAAACTTTCACATAAAAATTTTAGAACATTTAACAGAAAAATTATTAAAATATAAGAGTATTTTGCGAGCAATTGAAATTAAATTGTCAGATCAAATCTACCAATTTAATTCAACTTGCTTGGTTAAATGTATAGATTTTCTACTTTTGATTATAGAATATTAAACAATTCTTTTAACTGTCGGAACAAAAAGAGCAAATATTAAAGAAGAGAGAATATTAAAGTTTTCATGCTAACATTTTTATGATATTACATAATGAAATTGTTGATAACTTAATAAATGCAATTAAAATCTTTTAAAGTTATCTTTGACTAGCTTCAAATTAATATGATTTTCTGTAATTAAGTATGTACTTTTCAGCAATCATCTGAAATGTACATGCTGAATCCTTTATGATCCTTTAATCTATTTAATTTTTTAATACAAAATAATAGCTTTCAAACTTTGAGCTTAATGGAATTTCAAAAAATCCTTGTGTTTTCTTCTGCATTCATTATTGTTATATCAACACATAATTTTTTAGCATATCACTTTTATGCTATTAAAATTAAATTTTGGTGAACAGCTGTTCTCAACATTCTTGCAGTTAAATTAATAATAAAAAATACTAATTTCATATGCATTTTTTTCTTTTAGAATTTTTTATTATGTTCCTTCTGATAGACTAATTTTTCTTACAGAAACTGTTGGTGACAATGAAGAAGTACAAATATCGAAAGTATTAAAAGTTTCCTCACCAGCCAAGAGAAAGGTACCTGATGATGAAAATGGATTGCTTTCATCACCATCGGTAAAAAAAGCAAGGACAAGCGCAGAATAAAGGACAATACATTTTAAAACTTTTGTGTATATTTACTTTTTTCTTGTCATTTTCATGAAACATACTTCAGCCTTTTTTTTATGGTGAAAATATTTATCTTCACTTTTTTATAGCTCATTACATCTCCATCAATTCAAAGCATCTAATAAAAAGTTTTCAAAAGAAACTGCAATTGAGTTTCATTTCTATACAAGATGACTTTTACAACTATTACATAATATGCTCTAGTATGGATAGGGTAGACACTACTGCAATGCAGAACTTTTGTTCACGAAATGGTACAAATATTGTATCAGTAAATGATTATAACACTCCCATCTGCTGAACTAGCCATTCTGTGCTCTAATCACTTGCTTATAACCCTTTACTAAATTAGGAAATATCTAACAATTCTTGAGGTCACGAAGTCAAAACCATAAAATCAAACCTACAGATTCATAGTGTATATTATATGAAAAATACAAATGCAATAAATCAAATATAAGAATATAAGTTACAATGCTCTGCAGTTTTAGGCATTATATAATCTCAGGCAAAAAGGGAGGGGACCTGCCAACTTTTCTGGTATTATGCATTGCAGTCATAAAAAAAACAATTTGAAAGGAATAAGATATTATATATGCAAGATTTCAAACGGTAACATATATAACTACCAACATAGTTATATAATTTTTACTTGATATTTGAAAGGCAGAAGTGGATTAAATAAAATTTCAATTAACTTTGGAAAATAAAACTTCACTTGATAAGCATTAATATTTTTTAACAAAAAAAAAAAAAGAATGTGGGTGAACTTTTAAAAATTTGATTTAAAATAAGAGATTATTAGTGACTCTTATAAAATATTTGCAGTCATTTTTTAAAAATATTATTTTATGAACAATTATTAATTATCAAATAATCCTGTATGACAATGTCCTGAAATTCCTTAAAAAATATATAAGCTTTAAAGAATTAACACAAAAACTAAACTCATCTTTTTAAGTTAAATTATGGTGATATTGTCAAATTACATTTAGATATATTGTGATTTTTATCTATTTAATGTATTTGGTTTTAAAATATCAATTAAATCCATTTTATAGTGCTTGGTTTTAAAAAAATCTCATATAAATCGAACTATTAAATTAGATATTTTTTAAAAACATAGAGGAATAAATACATATAAAATAATTACTTGTATATAGTTATTCCCATAAGTATGAATGCTTTTAAATTTCTATTCATATCAAAAGCAACAAAAGGTGTGACGAATAATTTTGAAAGGTACAAAAACATTGAAAATTAAAGATGCAAAAAATAAATAACTGAAAATTAATAATGATGTTCTGTGGTTTATTTTCTACATTTGTATCAAGCTTGTATACATGTCTTGAAGTAATGAAATCCTTTACAGCTAAAAAACAATTGTGTAGAAAGTTAAGTTGCTAATAAAGAATGGAAGAAAAATGGTGCATATTTATCAGTGGATGAAAAAGTATTCAACTTTTCATCCACTGATGAATGTTATATGTGCATTAAATAATAAAGTGTATCCTTTCATGTCTTTATGAGTACTCAAAATTTTTGACAAATTCAGTGTATACTGCTAAAAGAATTTAAAAAAGAAAAGTTAACTGAAGAAAAATTAATTATTTTTTATCTTTCTCTAGCAGTAAGATATTTATTTTAACACTATTATTAATATCTCTTAAATATAGATATATACCGAATTTTATATATTTTGCTAATGCAACTTAAATTCTCAATACTGATACTTTTAGCATTGTGGTGACTGCTATATAAGCCAATTAATATCCTTCGAGCTGAAGGGTCCCTTTTGCTTCATCGGTATGATACTCGGCTACTAACCATAAGATTGGGAGTTCGGGCTTAGCTTAATTCGCTATTCATCCTACAGCATAATGGCAATTGAGATTCGGATGCAATTTCGTATATGCTAACAAAAGATGAATACTAAACTTAAAATATGTTTCAAACAAGGCCTTACAATACTTTCGAAAATTTCTTCATAGAAAAGAATCAAACTTCTCATAGAAATTTTTGCTCTAAATATTATTTTATGCATCAATCAATTTTAACATGTGAATTATATTTAGATGCTTTGAGAGTTTCATAAAAATAAGAAAACATTGCTTATACCCAGAGAAAATATAAATTTTACACATATAACCTCTTAACTAAAATATCTCTTGATAGTATATTAACCATAATTTGTAACCTGGGTATTTTTCTATTGAAAATCCATTTATGACATAAAAAGAAAATAGTATTAGAAATTTCAAAGTTTAAAAAATTACACATATGAAGACAGCCCCTATGCAATTTGTAGGTGCATCTTTTAATATATTATTAGTGTTTTTAGTTTTCATATATGATGATCGACAACAGAGTAAAGCTGGTTGGCTCAATTTTTTATCGCAACCGTATGCAATATTATTAAACAAGAATCAGCTCTAATGATATTCAATATTTATAGATATCACAATATCAGTACATAATTAAATAGAAATGGGAATCTGGTCATTTGAAAATAACAATGCATTACCTTAATGTTATAATTCACAGAATTTATATTTTTTGCAAATTTGTTCATTTGACAACTAGACTAATAATGCCTTTTCAATCAACTGCTTCAAGACTAGGCAGCTACTCGAATAGAAAATCTGCCACTGACAATATATAGATAATACAAATTATGTTTTAATGCCAATTCCTTACTTTTTCAAACTATAAAATGGTCTAATTAGAAAATGAGTCAATTGTTTCTCACTCTCTTGTTATTAAGTTAACAGTTTTATTTAAATTTTAAGTATCAAAAGTAAAAACCTTTTTCTTATTTTTTCCCCAACTGTTTGTTAGTGAATAAAATATTCTGATGGATAAATGTTGAATTAAAAGTAAAGATAATTTTCATTACCTTTAAAGATTTTTATAAAGATTTAATAGAAAGATAATTCTTTTTTTTTTTTTCTTCCACCTAGTAATGTCAATAATGTTTACAATCACTTCTACAAAGTACAAACATTATTTTCTTTTATACAATGTATTAATACAATAATTACAACCCTTGACTGGTAGACTCATAATTTTCTATTCTAGTAATTTTTTTTCTTCCTAGTCTATTTTAATATCTGAGAACCAACATTTATAATTGTTAAGAAACCTTTCTAAAACTAATAATTATTTACCTGCAACTTGTAACACAGAAGTTATTCCTTATGTTTAAGTGTTTTTAATATCCAACATATTCCTCATTTGCTCTTCGCAGAAGTAAAACATATTAGGTGATTGCACAAAAGTTAAATTTTCTCTGTTATTCGTAGCCCTGAAAGCTATATAATGCAGATAAAATATCTTACATAATTTTATAATATCATGGTATTAAATTTAGGATTTATAATATCATGGGATATTAAAGATTTTATAATTATATTAAGTTATGTATAAGAAATGTGTTCTTTGAAAACAAATCTTTGTTTTTAAAATTTTAGAAAAGGGCAATTTTATTTTATTTTTAATACATGCCAAATTTAGCACTGCATTACAGATAAATCAAATTATACAAATTTATTTTGTCACAAAAAATTCAGAAGAAAAAACTTGCTTTAAAATGGACTCAATTAAAAAGATGAGATGGGGGTGTTTGACAGGTATGATTATTACAGATACTCATATGCTGGATTTTGCAGGTATCAAATACAAGGATATGATTAATTGAAATGGTACATTTTCAATAAAAACTAAATAAAGTAAGATACTTAGCATAAGATAACAATCTAAAGTGTAATCAGAATGGTCTCAAGATTTTATCTAAAATTAGATGACCAGTTAACAATGACAGGCACCCATGGAATTATTAACATCTTACCTACACTGTTCTTCCCATTTTGATTGTTAAAAAGTGTTAATAAGTTGTTTATTATTGTGAAATGGTACTGGAGTATTTAAAAATGGATAACAGAATGATAATCATTGTCAAATTATTTCTTTTGATATTCAAATGAGATGGTACTCAAAAGAATTTAAAATCCAGAAAGAAGTGGGCATATAATAAAAAGAAAACAGTGAAAAAAAGTTTTAAAGGGGTTAAAACTGATACAATAATTCACATAATTTAAATTTTCATGTTATTTTGTTATAAAGTAATATTATAATAAATTTACTTCCTTCTAAAGGAAGGTTTGGACATTACGCCACAAAGTTGTATTTCAATAAAATAAGTTGTCAGAAAATTTAACAATGGAAGTTAGTGTTATGTTTTTCTCAGAGCCAGTTTTATTAAAATTTTAAGCCTAACCAGACACTGGTGAAATGAATATTTTATTACATAGAATAAAAATAGTTCTTTATAGTGGAGATCTGTTATATAAAGAAATACAAATATTCTTTTAAAAATTATTTTAAAGTAGCAGTTCTTTGCTCCATGTCTTGACAAGTTGCTATCATTAATTTATAATTAATATTTGATATGGAAAATTTCAATTAACAAGGTATTGATTGAGTTTTTTTAAAAAAAACTATTACTTGACTTTTCTATTTTTTTTTCTAAGAAATGTTCATCTATAATATTTTATCAAATTGTCCCTTAATAAGATTAATTCTTCAGCTTTGGAAAAATCAAATTCAATATCCAACTGTCTTTTTATGTTATTGCAACTCATCTTACTTTTCCTGGTATATTTAATGAAGGCCTCAAGGCGTGAAGAAAATACTAGACATTACTAAGGTGATCTTCAAAGAATCATAACCAGAAATAAAATTTAGCATCATTAAATGAAAGTATTGCATTTAAAAAGACTGTCAGAAATGCCTACATTTGTGATTCATTTAAAATATAATCAAGAAAATACCAAGGTTAGGAAACGAGCTCAGCCAAAGGATAAAACTATAAGCGTTGAGATTAAATCCATAAACTACTGATGTGCCTTCTTTAAATAGCCGGATTAGATGCAGGTAATCAATATTTATTAGTAATTTTTTTCCCTGTAGATATGAAAATTATCAGAATTCAACAATCAAGTCACACAATAAAAATTACTTTTCAGTCACACACGAAAAAAACTTATTAGTGATGAAATTAAATGGAAATTTTGATTTGAAAGATATTTCTGTATTTTAAGTTATTTAATATCTTTATCAAAGCATTTAAATTGTGAAATTTTTCAAGAATTTTTAGCAAATATAACTATAGTAAAAGGAATTTATAAATTAAAAGTCTGCAATTATGTTTTTATCAACCTTTCCTTTAAAATTAAAAGTAATAAATGTGTTAAGTGAAATTGCACAAATAATAAGCAGTATAGCTAGAGAAATGGTATTTTACTTGTATAAATGACTTGTTATAATATACAATTTAAACAGTAGCTAAAACAGAAGTGAATTTTAAAATTAAGACACTCAATATAAACACAAACATATATATTGATTTTCTAACCCAAAATATGCACCATAGTCTTTACAAACAAGAATAATTATATTAATGATTTCAATATTTAAAATATTATGATCAAGAAATCAACTGAATTTCCAAAAGACATCAAAGGCAAAAATAATGTGCTGCATTTCATAATCAAATTATAATTTTTTACAATAATTATATTTGGTTTCCAAACAACTAATAATAAAAATAATTTTGATTATTAAATTTGCTTAGCTATACAAAAATATGATTAGATGTGATCTTTTAGTGTCTTCCCCCTCCTGTCTTGTATGACTATTTAAACTAGCTATAAACAAATCTTCTTGACTTAATAGGGAGAAATATCTTTAAAAAACCATATTAATCACTATTAGTTGCAGATAAAAATGTTACATTTTCATCTTTAAGTTTAACTCCTCTTAAGTTTAGTTTTTAGGTCATGCAAGAGGAGTTAGGAAAGTCTCAATAGCTTAGCTAGGATTTTTGCACTTACATGAAAAAGTTTATTTCCATTTTGACAATTTTCTTAATGTTTTTTTTTAAATTATTACATTGTTACAGTATTTACAATTACATTTTAAATGAGCAAAGATGTCAAAAACTTTAAAAGTCGACAAAGTTTTAAAAAGAAATAAAATAAAACACATATATGACTTATTTTCTTTATCGCATAACACAATTCCATTTTCAGATATTACACAGGTCTGTATCTACATTTCTTTTAAATTACAAGCAACACCAATCTAAAAAAAAATTTCAACTATAAAAATGAATTTAAAAAACAACAGTGAGCATCATATACATTAAAGAATCAAAACTAAAAGTTAATTTACATTTATTGGTAACTGCTTGGCTATAAAATTAATTTAAATAAATCTGAAACAAGAAAGGGAAAAAATGGCACTAAAATTAATGAGTACAAATCCAACTATGGCTTTAACACAAGTTTCTTTATAAGTTGGAGCAATTGTTTTTAAACACACAAGTAATCACACATTGAATTTTACAGATCATGATTCCATCATTTTTGAAATTTTAATACACTTCACAAAGAAATTTTAGTTTTATGCTCTTAAATTTATCCACTGCACAATGAATGCCCTACTTCCAATGTCTCTAAAAACATACATGGTTGCACACAACTATTTATGGTAGCTCATACTCTTATAAATTATAAGAGAAGTTTTTGATCATCAAAATCTAACTTCAGTGATGGCTTCAGCTCTGACATCAACAAAAAAAAAATGCCACAGAGTTTTACAGATGTGCAGATAATTCTTGCAATGAATATGGAAAAGTATGCAAAAAATAAGACTTTTCAAAATAAAAAAAGTATGAAAGAAATAGAACAGTACTGAACAACACAGCCTAGGACAGCTCGGTGGCCAGTTTGCTTTGCACTATAGAAGTTTTACGTGCAGGCAAATCTTCCGGAGTTGGTATAGCATTACCTACGGGTGCTGCGATTCCAGCTTGTTGTGCCACAACGGGCACCGCTGGCCTAACATTACCTCTAGCTTTAGCCATGTTATAATCACCAGAATCAAAGTACTTTTGTCCTTTTTGTAATCGTTTCTGGAGAAAAACAGAACCACCAGGTCGAAGAACTTGGGGATACTTAGCACGTAGTTTGGCCTCTTCGCTCTTTTCAGCCTCTTTCATCTGATTTTCAGAAGGGTTTTCTTCGCTTACCTGGCTGGCAGCTTCACTTGCATCAGTGTTAGCAGACATATTCACAACTATGGCAAATCAGTTACTTATGTCAAAACCGGTAATGTTTTAAGATTGGTCTGATTGAAAATAACGTCTAATTTCTCTTAAATAATATTAAAAACAGAAATAAAAAATAAAGAAAAACTTCTTTAAATGATAATGACAATTAAGTCAAAATCGGTTAAAAGTTAACCTCTCTTTGTAATACAGAAAAAAACATTCAGTCAAAAAGACACAACATGAACATCTGCAACAACAACGGATTTGCAATGACGTCACAGATCGTGAATGCTGCCAGAAATTTCTCTTTGGTTCAAACGCTAAAAATGGAGAAATGAAGAATGTCCCTACGTGCTCTCACAGCGTTTCCCTAACAAATAATTTATTTTGAAATTCCTATTAAAATAGAAGAAACTACCACCTTAAACTAAATAATCTATAATAACTATTTTCATGCTAAACAAATCAACAGAAACTACATAATAAAGCAATGGCTGAATTTCGGTTCGAACCCAAAAAGATTTTAGAAAATTATGCTTTTTTTTGTTAAAGTTTTTGGGGAAGACTTAGAATTTCCGATTGTTCCAATTGCTATAATATGAAGTCAACAGTTGTAAAAAGTGTTCGTTAAAATAGAAAGTCAAAGGAATTTTTTCCCGCACTCTATAGAAACTCAAGGTACATTTTACGTCTCAAGAATAGATTTAGATGTTAACAAGAAATATTTGTTCTCCAGAAAATTATGTTTTTATCTTGTGAATAAATCTAATATAAAATGTCCAAATTACAAATAATTATAACTGCAATTGAAAAAAAACAGTATATTTAAAGCACTCTTAGCACTCATACTGAACGCTGAAATGCATGCAAAGGTTATTTTTTGATACAAATATTAATTAATATAGTGTTTCTAATGCAGGATCTGGATTTTTTTCTTCTGCTGTAATTTTTTTACGGAATCAGTTACTACTGTTCTCTATTTTCAGATAAATATTAGCTATAAAGCAGAAATAAAAATAAGGGGGAAAAAGGATTTGCTTAAAACCTATTTCGTAAATTGCACTTTCATGTTCTCTAAGCACTGATACACAAAATTGTCTCAATGCTTGGAAAAATTTACAGGCAGATAGGTGACAAAGAATTCCTTTGTTCCGAGAAAACTGCCGAATAAAAAAAAATTGATAAATATCATTATTATATTCTATTTTAAATAGGTTAGATCTTAGATCTATTAATGGCTCATTTAAACATTATTCAGCTCTGAATAGTGAACAATATTATTTTCCCTTTAATGAAGTAATCAATTTAGTTTCATATTTCAAATTTTTTTAACTAACCAAAGTGTTAAAAGTTGATATTTTTTTGTTTTGGATTATCTTTCACTTCCTCGAACACGAAATATATAACGAGAAAATACTGTAAATGTCGAAAAAATCAATTTTTAAATTTTGAAGAATCTTTACATTTCCGACCATCCTAAATGTGAAAAACACATTTTTGAAATTATACATTAGCCTTTCTATGAACATTATAACTCAAAAACTTTTTGAATCGGAAAATGCAACTTGGCATAAGGTCTTTACACCAAATTTTTAGGGTATTATCGAATTTCAAACAAAATTTGTTTGTGTAGTAGTCCAAACAAAATTGAACATGATATCTTTAAAACTGAAGGAGTTAAGTAAAGAGAATTTGGTACGTCGATTCAACAAATAAAATCTAGATATTTATTCAGTTTTTAGTTAAGTAGATTAAATGATTTATCATATATCGGTATACACTTTAACCCAATAACATTATTATTTAAATAAATGAAATTTAATGCATAACCGTAGCATTATTTTATAAATACATATAAAATTTTGAATTAAATTTGTCGAAGAGCTGACAGTTTGTATATTTTGATACACATAAACCAGAAAATTAAATAAAAATTAAAAGGAAATTTGCTATGCATATCTCAATGTATCATGTCAAAGCATCATTTCTTGAACGGCCAAGCATCATCTGCTCGTGCAAGTTAAATTATATTTTTATTCCTTTTAATTGTTTCATTGAATGAGTCAGTTTAGTATCGCAAACTATCCAAAAAAAACTTTGTCTCGCATTTATTGTTTAAAAAATATCCCATTTCCTATTTATTTCATTTCATATAATAAAGTGCTCAAAATGACATTTTTCTAGGTTTTATTCGCTGTGGTAATTAACTTCTTTGATTTAATCAAAGCTTTTATAAATGCAATGACAAAGCATTTTTAAAGGCCAATTTTTTGAGATGCCCGTGCAGATAATAAAATTTTTGTTTCTCGCCTACGGAATAATTTTTTTCCTACTGGTTTTTCTTGACGCCAAAAGCCTCATCCCCAAAACACCATCATGCATTGTAAAAAAGAGGAGAAGGGAAACATTTTATCTGGATTTCAAATCAGGAATGTCAAAAATTTTATTCATCTAAGATGAAAGAATATTTTGTGGAAAAAAATCATTTTTGTAAAATAAATAATGTATGAATTTAATTTGCACTTCCTCTAGAATCGCCAATTGGGGCAACGCAAATGCATAAATTTTCTACGCCAGTTTGGGTCATACAATACAGATTGGAAATTTTTAATTTCCTTTATTTTGTTTTATTTTAATTCAAAAATACTTCAAAATGAATTTGAAAAATTGATGGATTTATAATGTTTA
>JAOUZG010025245.1:1272183-1283695 GCA_026289955.1 Argiope argentata | reverse complement strand
AGAAAATGTAAACGTGACAGCTCAAAAACGCAATAACTTACGAAGAATGATAAGATAGATTTTTTTAAAAAAAAATAGAAGGGGAAAAATGGAAATCTACGGTTTCAAATTTCAAGTCATGTGAGAACATAATTATTTTTTAAATGATTATTTGTCTTAATTAATTTAAGTCATTGATCGGTTTAAATCGGTTTGAAAAAATTAGGAGATTTCTCTTTCTCTCTAATGATAATTTTTTTAAACTTTCATTTTCAATTTTTCTAACTGGCAAACAAAGTTTTGGAGTTCGACCGAGTTTAAGATAAAAAAAAAGAAGAAGAAGAAGAAGAAGTAAATTCGACGAAAAGTTCACTATTTCTGGAAGTTATTGTATATGTGGTAAAATACAATGAACGTAATTCAGATTGATATTAAAATTATATTCGAATATTTACAGCATTTTGAGAAAAACAATTACTATGAATGCACTTATATAATTAAAGAAAAAATATAAGTCGCGATTTACAAAAGTTCGATAGATAAAACTAAATAATAATAATAATAATAAAACGATAATCTTCTGAGCGAAAGATTAATTATTTAAAAGTAAGAAAACAAACTGGAAGATGACATCATTTCATAGAGACTACAAACAAAAAGCAATTGGTAATAGATTTAATTAAATATCTCAAACAATACTGGTAAAACAAATCTCAGCTGTTATGGGTCAGGGGACTCGCTATCCACCAATGGAAAAACGAGCATTTTTTGCCTTCAAATTTCGGAGACCTCTTAGCCTCTTAACCAAAACAACATCATGTTCTCACTTGATAAAAAAAAAGGTACTAAATTCACGCAAAAAGTTTTATAAACACTTAACGCCATTGCCATGTCATGGATTCCCTAATATAATAAGTTTATTAGAGAGCAAGCGAGAAAGTTTTGGGATATAACTGCAACTGGTTTAATTTCCATGGTTAAAACTTTTATTTATGCTCTTCATTTTGAGTTCATTAATGCAATAAAATAAAAAATTATTATGAATCTGGAAATAATTTAATTAAAATGGGATTAAAGCTTATTTAAAGGATCGGGTAAAAATGTTAAAGTGCATTGCAATTAGATGAGATTACTTTGAAGGAAATGCAATAATATTGATCACTAAATTGGCAACAGTCATTTTAAGAGAACATTCCCTAAGCTTTTTTATTCCAATAATATTCATATAATACCTGTTACTGCATTAAAATTAAAATGAAACCGAAAATAAATTTACTGCAGCCACTAATGAATGCCACAATATACCAGCATAAACATCACAATAACAACATTTTATCTAATTCAAAATCGTTTGTAATTCTAGAATGTGTCAGACGATAAACAAACCAGCGATCACGTAAGAAATGATCATGCATACATTTCACGAGTTCAAGATCTGATAGCATAGTGTAAAACGATAGTACTATCTGTTTCTTTTCATTGAACTCCGTTATCTATTGTACTTCAAAGGGATTTCACGATTTAAGTTCAAATGACACAAATTCTTTTTATCGTATGAGAGCATGATATTTTTTTGGTTTGAGGTGTTTGAAGCCTCAAATTTGCGCAGGCAACAAATTGATGATTTATTGATTTTGAAGCATTGATGTTTCGGCTTTTAGGGTTATTAGAAAATAATGCAGAAATTAAATAAAAAGAATTCAGCAAAGAAGTTGTAACATTTGGCGATTTATTGCCAACTAAAGTTACAATTTACTTCTCGAATTATTTATTATCTAAATTCTTATGAATGGTCTTAATTAATTTAAGTTATTAACCAGATTAAACTGGTTTGAAACAATCACGTGAATATCAGATTACGTATGTGTCGATTTTTAGAGAAGCGATTGGATTTTTTAATTCCTACTATTAGCGCGCAATCTCCCAATATATATCTTGTTCAAATTTTCAATTATATTAATTTTCAAAGAATATATATATGGGAGTCTAAAAAAATCTTCCAAAAATTAGACTCTTCAGATGACGGGGTTTTAGTGGCGTAATGTCTAAGGGTATTTTAATATTTACGGGTTAGTTTCTAAACCAAGATCAAAATAATGCAAGCGAAGGATGAAAAGACTTCTTTAGAAAAAATAAAAGAATTTATTTAGAGTTAAAGGGGAATATTTACAGGGAAATATTAAAAAAATTAAAACAATGAAATCTTTATCTTTACTTATAATAAAGCACAATGTGTGTGTGTCTGTTGGCGATGTACAGGCCATACCGTTCGACCTACAGCTACCAAATTTGGTATATGTATACCTTGGGTGCCGGGAATGTGCACCTCGGAGACCTTTTTTTGAATTTCTAATTAAAATTTTAATTAATTAAAAAATTAACCAAATTTTAACGTTTTTTCGCTATAACTTCCGAAAATATTACAGCACAAAATTGATTTTTGCATCAAGTTAAAGCGCAAAAAATTAGCTTTTCAATGATACTAATGTTTTGACCTACAAATTAAAACTCTATTTTTAATGAATTTTTAAACATTTAATTTAATCGGGGTTTTTTCAACAATTTATTTCGCAAAAAAAAAAAATAATAAAAATAAAATTTTATCTTCTCGAGGATCTCAAAAAAAAAAAATCAACTTTTAATAAAATGTTGCCATCACATTTTCAGAAGTTCTGATTTAAAAAAAAAAATTAATTACTACCAAAATTAAAACAGAAAAATACAATTTTCATCACGTGATTATATGAAATGAATTAAATAGGAAATGTGATATTTTTTAAACAATAAATGCAAGTGAAAATCGTTTGCAATATCAAATTTAATAATTCAATTAAAGAATTAAAATAAATAAAAATATATTACAAAACTGCGACAGTTAAAACTGAAAAAGAATTTTTAGAAAAGCACCAAACGATAATCTTCTGAGAGTGAGATTAATTATTTAAAAGCAAGAAATCTTAAACGAACTTTTAAAATGACGTCATTTCAAAGAAACGAAGAACAAAAAGCAATGTGAAGAAGATATTTTGTGCAAATCAAAGAATTCAACTTCGTGATTGTAATTTTTCTCCGCATTTTAATGAATCATGCGAAATAAAAACGCATCTTCTTTCAAACAAGTATACGTAATAATTAACAATGCAAAATTTGTAAAAGCATATAAAACTATTTTTACCCGCATATTTCAGAGACATCAAAACTTTCTACGAAAACAATATCGTGTTCTCTCACGAGAAAAAATAAATCAAATATCATTCCAAATTAAACATATGAAAATGTCATTTTCGGCACGTGTCTGTATAAAATGAAATAAATATGAAACATGATAATTTTGGAAAATAAATGGATGGAAACGTTTTCTATGATATTTTACTATACACATATTACTAATCCAATTAAACAATTTTATTTAAGGCAAATATGGCTTAACATCTACAAGGAATCTTTTGTAATCGGAGCCCAACATCTAATTTCTTAATTTTTTTGGCAGAGATATAAATAATCTCTTAGCAATTGGTCCAAGTGAAATATATAATTATAGATTTAGGGAAAAAATGCTGATGAATTAAATTTTAACATACATCATCTGCTCTGTGAATCATATTTAACAAAATATTCTTGAGACAATAAGTCCTTAAATAATAATAAATTCTTGAGTCAAAAGTCCTTAGTTAAATAAGTCCTTAAATAAAATCCAATCAACTAAATCAATCATCAAAGCTGATCGATCTATGAAAATTTCAATATAACTATTACGGTAAAAACTGGAGATTTTAGATCACTTTATCAAGATCTCAAAGAAGACAATCAAGGTTACTATAGAATAATTGGTCTAGATTATGATAATGATGATTGTTCTAAACTTTCAATATTCAAAACTGAATAAATCAGCCAGATTTGAAGAAGATAGAAATGTTTATTTATTTATTTAGAATTTGAAATATTAAAAATATTTTACAAATATGAATCTATAAAACAAAATGAATTTAAACCATAATTTTTTGAAATAAATTTATAAACCTAAAAAAAATATTATTGAGAGCATTTATATGCATCTAAAAATAAAATTAAAAACTGAAGGTTTCAATTAATTTGTGAAATTTTTGCTGAATAATTCCTTGAGATCTTATAAATTATAAAAAAAATTATAATGTTTCAATTTCTGTATTGAACATAAATATTCAATGTCGGACTATTCTGCTTTCAGTTCTTAGTTTTATTTAAAGACATGCTTAGATTGAGTAAAGAGGTCGTTGTATTAACTGAAATTTCATCATTTTCAATTTAATTTAAAAATGAATTTTACGTGCACTGATAGAAAATCAGAGAGAGATGCGGACTTCAAAGATAGGATTGTTTAAGGCCTACATAATAGTATAAGTGAGTTATATGACTATGGAAATTTGGAGCTTAAAAATATTTTGCTGAAAAATTTGTTATGAGACCAAGTTATATATAAAAATGATTAAACCCTTTAGTCAGCATTAATATTGGTGAACCGAATGGTCGCCAAAGGCGGCTAGTATTAAATAAACAGAAAGTTATATTATTTCCTCTAGGATGACTTTAGAAGTAACAAAACATTATGACTGAAAACATATTACCGCGTAGCCGTGTAGTTTGCGAGCGGGAACAGCTTGACGCGTGGAAACAGAAGTCTTTCTTTTACGGATGTTAGTGGGCCTCTGGCTCAATATTAATTGGGACAGTTTTTCAAAAGCTCGACAGATGGCGTTGTTCTGGAATATTATACTAATTAAAAGTATCGTCCTCTGGGAAATGATCTAATCTTTTACAACTTTTGCTTTGAATTACATTTATCATCGGATGTTGACAAAACAAAATTAAGGCGGATGATGGTTAAATAAAATAGCTCTGTGGGATATCCCCCCACACCATATTCCAATAAGAGGCTTCGTTCAATTACTCACTTGAGCTAAGACTAATCGATTTGAGTTCAACGAAACTGATTACTGATTCTTTCGTCTATGTGCGATTGCTTTTTATACCTCCCATAACAGAAGATCGAATATTCGAGAACAAACGCTAGAATTCGAGGTTTAATGGCATTTCTTCCTTCGTTTTTATTATTTATCTTAACTATTAGCTAGTCGCCTCAGGATTCGGAGGTACTAGCGAATTCCCGATAAAATAATTATGCATCTTTCATTTTTTTTCGCCAAATGGGCGCGAAAGCTGGCGTAGGGTGGGGATCATCACCCCGGCATCAATTGGAACTGTCTGTAAACCTCTCATTCTTATCAGGACACCCATTACAATTTGCTTTTTCTAATCTTAATACATTTTAACAATTTAAGCATATTTCACAACGATTACTATCATGTCAGAACATGATATTGTTTTGGGAATGAGGTTTTCTGGCGTTAACGAAAATCCGTAGGCGAAAAATAAAAAAATTATTATCTGCAAGAGCATCTCAAAAAATCAGCTTTTAATAACGCGTTGTCATTGCGTTTTCAAAAGCTTTGATTAAAAAAATAAGTTAATGACTACAGCGAATAAAACCTAGAAAAATGTCATTTTGAGCAGCGATTATATGAAATGAAAAAAATAGGAAATGTGATATTTTCTTCAAACAATCAATGCGAGACAAAGTTTTTTTTGATCGCTTGCAAATATTAAAGTTTCTCATTCAATGAAACGATTAAAATGAGCAAAAATACAATTTAACTTGCACGAGCACGTGGTGCTTGGCCGTTCAAGAAATGAAGTTCTGACATGATACATTGAAATATGCATAGCAGATTTTATTTTTAAAATTTTTTTATTGTTGAAATGGATATGCTGGGATTTTTAGCAGCAAAGATTGTCATCACCTAATGCCAGAGAATAAAAGTTAATAAATATATATAAAAACAAAAAAAAATTAATGATGGCTCTTATAAAAAGCAGTTTATTTAAATCAAAATTTAAAGAGATTTTGCGACAATATTTTTAATATTTTAAGAGATGAATTTATTTTTATGCGTATTTTTTCAAATGTAATTTTTATGTGCACTTTGATACTGTTAAATAATTAAGGATATAAAAGTAAAATAAACAGAAAAAAAATCATCAAATATTATCGTGCTATGTTGCTTCACAATAGAATCTCGAAGTTTTTTTTTTTTTTTAAATATAGAGTTACAATTGAATATCATATTATATGCATAAGCAACGAAAGGCTAATAATAAGACGGTGATAAAGCGGCAAATCAATGGTTTGTCGGTACTTTGCAAAGTTGAAGAAACAAATATTTATGGTTCTGTTGCCAAGAAGCTGAAAATTAATTGCTCATTCCAAGTTTAGCTATACAGCTATAGTAAATTATTTCGAGAATCGGCAAATAGACGTTGCAATTAGATATTATTTGGATATGACTTGTGTTTGATAAATCTGGATATTACTTATTTTGATTTGAAACACTTTAAGGTATCCGACTACATTCGAAGAAAATTTTTTAAAATATTGGATTTTTTAAAAACTTTTTATAGTTTTCAGATGTATTGTCGATTATAAACACCATAAATATAAAAAAAATATTTGAAAATGTAATCTTTTTTGAGAAATCGGAAATTTTTTAGTAAAATTTAAGGAAATTTAACCAAAACGGCTAATATTCTACATAAAATTGTAATGCAGCAATCCTACTTTTCTTTGTACACAAGTTATAGAATATACTGATGAATGAAATGAACCAAAATATAAGAAAAATAATCATATTCAAAGAAGTTATGGGTAAAATTATTTTCCAGAAATTCATAACTTAATTTTTCTAAAAACACCTATAAATGAAAAAGTATTTCACCAACAATAAAAATTTTGGTTCCTCTCATTGCCTATATTATTTGAAACACACGCTGCATTTTTTACGTAAATACCTCTAATAGTTTTTGAGATATCATGTTAATGGCGGAAGATTTTTATGAAAATTAAAATTTTGAGAAAACTGAAGTTAAAAACAAGTTTTAGTTAAAAAATATGGTTCATCTTATTAAAATTGCTTAAAACTCCCCTATATGATATTTCAGACCTTTCTTTTCCTCAATAAGTCAGCATTTTTTCTTTCGGAGGTCAGAAAAAATTTTTCTTCGTGTTTTTAGTTGTGCTAGTGAATGCCTTTTAGAACTACTAATTTGCATATAATTCCCTATACTCAATTTTAAAATGTTTAGAATTTCTAGTAGACCTTTTATAATATCAATAAATTGAAGCACAGTTATAAATGAACCTAACTGCAATGTTTGTAACTCAACAAAATACACTTTTGGTACAAAGTTTCATACCATGCCTTAGAAACTCTCATTGGCATTTTACGTTTTTCCATGTAAAATTCTACGCTGTAATTCATGTCCACATAATTTTAAAAACGGGCTTAAATTTGTTTATTATTTGTAGTCGAAGTCCTGCTGATTTATCCTGGAATGTTAACATAGTTGTTACCACTGAGTTTTGAAGAACTTGCAATAGTAAGATCAGTAGAATTAGTTGGAATTACACTTTCAGTACCTTTTTTTATAATATCCAGAATTGTACTGATTTCTGGAGAATTTCCCCTTCTTTGAGCGATAATTTTTTTGCCGACCCATTATAAAGTTGTTAAAAATTGTACAAATTTTCAAGAAAATTAATATTTTTGTCTTTTAAAAAAGTAAAATAAAATTAGAAAAGCAAGCACGAAATTGTAAACAAAAACAGTAAGTGAACAGAAATGTTTCCAATTTTTTTCAAAGAAAGAAGAAAAATATATGTTAAAAATTTATAGCTTGTCACCAGCAACATAAAATAAAACTATTTTATAAAGTAGAACTGAAAGAAAATATAAAAATTTGGCAAAATGAAGGATATTTTTAGTTTCAGAATGTCATTTCCGGTTTTATTTTGTTTTGGTAAAGTATATTATAATCGCTATAACTTTTTTTCTAAATTACTTAAAAAAAGATAAACTGTTTTGGAAAGAGGAAAGTCTGAATAACAAGAAATAGTAATTAAACAATTTCACCAAAGTAGTCGAAAACCAGTGTTTTTAACGTAGTCGGATACTTTAAATGTAATTCCTTTTGTTCTTTAATTATTTTTGTAAAGATAATCTGAACGAAAATTAAAAAAAAAAATCTTTAGTTTGAATGTAAACAATTTTTGTCTTATATGACTAATAAAATATGTTACTTGACTTATCAAATACCAGCCGCCTTAAGCGACCAGCTTGACTTTTTAAGCAGTGAAAGATTAACAAAATTCGCCTTTTAATGCAACTGAAAGAATAAATTTAATTAAATCAGTCTATTACAAGTTGCTGGATTAGTACAAATTAAAAATGTATTATTACGAAATAAAAGTGAGATTCCTATTTCGGAGGTAATGTCCAAATAAGATAACTTTTTAAATCTTTATTTTAACTATGTCAAAAACCTTCAGTTGAGTTTCGATGGGTGTGTTTGAATTTCATCATAACATTGTTTCAGGCTAAAATCAATATAATTAAAAAAATATTAAAAATTTTAAAAAAGTACAATTCAGTTCGGTTCAATTATATTAACGGCCCGTTTTAAAGCAGCATTATAGTTATTCTGGGATGTAATTTTTAACCGCTGTAAGATGACAAGGGCGATACTTGAGCCAGCATGCTTATCTCCACACTTCCACACCACACTAGTAAGATGGGACCGATGGATTTAATATGCATCAGACATGATGGTTTATCTGCGGAATTGTATCTCAATTATGAAAACCTCCGGTTCCGAAATTGACCCCATTTACCACCAAGCCTTCTCCCTCTCCGAAAAAACAAGGGACCCAAATTAAGTTGATTTTAAAAAGATAATTTTTGGGGTATAATCCAATAAGGCTTTAAAAAAATTTATGATAATATAAAAATCATTTCTGTTAAATAATAGTTATGGAAGATATTAACATTGGTGACCATGGGCAAGTCAAACTGATTACCAATCCAGGGGTAGTTAAGCTTGTTTTCGTACTTGATTGAAATTTGTTTGATGCTGTTTATATCACCTTGGTATCTTTTATATTTTCTTTTCTCTGGCTGTGTTTCAGTTTCACGCCCATAGATGGCGCTTCTATCGTGATAAATTTTTGTTCAGTTGAAGAACGGTATTCTGTGTTCGAGACTTGGAACCCAATGCTAGTGTTGAGAGAGATGTCATAATCTGTGATAATCAACATGATGTGACACAAAATGTGCAGAAAATAAAATGGCGTAAACAAGACAAGAGTTTTTATTTGAATAGATTTAGAGGCTGAATGAAATGTTTGATAACACGGCCGAGAAATTCTAATAACATTTTGAAATTCCATCAATTATTTAGCGAAGTGTTGAATTAAATTCAGCTCTGTAAATTCTCAATGAAATCTCACATATATTATAAGCAACTGTGTTGGGATATTTTTAGTTATAAAAAATAATTGTCGTAATTTATTCTGTGTATTTTATACAGAAAAAAAATTCGATGAAAACTAGTGATAAATAAATAAAAAAAAATCTTGATTCGATTTTTAAAAATATTTACTACAATTAAGAGGACGTTATTTTATAAGTATGCAAGTTTTGTTAATAAATCATGGGAGACAAAGATCAAATTAAATAGCTTGAAAAAGATTTCTAAAAAAAAAAAAAAGAACTTAGAAGATTTCGAGAATTTTGGTGTTTAAAAAATTTCATAAAAATAATTTAGATGGCTCGTTTTCTTTTAATTTTGTGAACCAGAACATTCACAGGTGTTGTTTTTCCTGTCGAACAGGTAGATCCAAAACACACAGTTTTATTTGTTATTAGCAGAGAAGCATAAAAGGGATTTGCAGGGCCTGACTAAGGCAGGGGCAATTGTCCCGGGCTTCCAAATCGAATATAAGTATTATTTTACATTTTCTTCTTTAATGAGTCTTCTTCATTACTAAACTAGTGAAGCAGAGGAGGGCCAAAAACTTCTTTCTGGGTCCAACACTTGAGGCTAAGTCGGGCCCTGTGGATTTATTTTGAACTAGCCGCCTTTGGCGACCAGTCGGTTCGCCAGTATTAATGCTCGCTGAAATTTCCATATAATATTTTATGTAGTTGTCTCATAAGAGGTTTTAAAACAAAATATTTTTAAACAAAACAAATTTGATAATCATATAATTCATTTATAGTATTATTTTCTTCAGATGGTCTATTCATTGTATTATTCATCTTTCTCTTTCTATCCGTACAATGATTGTCCCGGAATTTATATTTTACTTAAATTTTGGAGGGAAAGGTTTAAAATTCTACGTTTTTATAGAATAATGAGATTCAAATTTTCATAAATGTAAACACACTAAACAAATAAAGACACAATTGGTTTTCAAGAGATGCGAAAATTTAAAAACAGCTTGGAAAATGCCGCGCACAAAGGAAATAATGGTGACACACACACAACCTTCTTTTCTTTTTTTTCTTCCCTACTTTTCTTTCTACAAACCCTTTTTTCCCTCTGTTATTCTTTTTTTCTTCCCTGCCCAGACTTTATTTTGAGCAGGCATACGTTAAATATCCATACAGACTAATAATAAAAGCAACTATTTTCTTTCTTTTGTAAACATCCCGTTATCTATAAATGAAAAACAACTGACTTCGCGTATTTCTTTCTAAACAAATCATAAATTATTACTTCCATCTATCTTGCTCAATTAGTGTGCGGGGAAGGAAATGCAGATTTTTGGCGGGGAAGTAAGAAAAGTGTCGTTTAAACTATTTTCCTCGCAGTTTTTTTTTCATTTTTTCTATCCATAAGAACCATCCTCGTGTCTTAAGGAAAATATTTTTTAAAAAATTAGCCGAATCGGTCGAGCCGTTCTCCAGTTTTGCGCTTAGCAACGCATTTCGAGTTCCATTTTTATTAATATAGAATTAAAAAATAGATACAATCACTTTTTTTTCCGACGAACTCAATATTAGTGATATATCGCCGATTTATATTGTACCGATATTTAGATACACAATTTTATGAATTTATTTTTTATTCTTTTATTTATTTTTTTAGAATTTATTTTTTTATGATTGAAGGGAGGGAGGCGATTATTCTACAAAGTGTTATGTAAGTAGTGATACACGCCAGGTCTTCAATTGATTGGATCTGTTATTTATAATTGAGTTCTGTTCCCGAGTCACCCCGAAGCCAGAGTGCAGTTTATTCTGCGCTCGGTTGAGTGGCGCGGGGTATTTGCGATAGGGCAAGTAACTCGTCTGACATATCTCAAAAGGCTCAAACCATTGAGAATACAGAAGTTTTTTTTTTTTTTTTTTTTTTTTTTTTTTTAGCTTTAAGTTCTTAGAAACGTTCTCACCCAAAAATGTAATTCTAAAAGAAAAGAAAACACAAGGATTTTTTATTAGATTAATCTTCAAAATATTTTTTTCTTTCGATTCAGATTTATTTTTGCATTGGTAAAAGAAAAATTTTAAATTCTCTCCTGGCAAAATAAAACAATAAGGCAGTCTGCTTTGACTTTTAATTATAATCTCTCTCTCTCTTTATATATATATATATATATATA
>JAOUZG010025245.1:1214037-1268051 GCA_026289955.1 Argiope argentata | reverse complement strand
ATATATATATATATATATATATATATATATATATATATATAACAATACTTCATGTGATGAAATATCATTTATTTATTTGAAATGTTTTCCTTTTCCGTTTGTTTCAATTGTTCAATTTGTTTAAGCTGTAAATTTAGACATGAATAAAAGATAAATCTGAGCATTTCTTCCTGTCCTGTAGTCACTCTTAGTTTGTATTCTTCTAGGGATAAATATCAGTCTTAAATTACTTCATTCTTGTCTCTCCCCATGCCCCTCTTGTTCATGCTCCTTAATTATTTTTTTAATTAATTGTTGAAAATTTTCACTTTGTGTCGTAGAACTGGTAATTATGTCTTGATGATGATAGCAATAGTATTAAACATGTACCAATAAAATCTCTACTAATAATTAAGATGGAAGCGTGTGTGTGCTGGTATTTTAAAGGATATAGACTGTTTGGCTACAGCAGTCAACTTTGGCATATATATATATTCATGCAAATTTGTGCTTTCAGAATAATGTTTAAAATGTGCATTTTAAGACAATATTGCTATTTTACACCCTCAGAGGTGATGTTTTACTTTTCACATCCTTTTTTAGGCTAGATAGTATTCTTTTCATGAATTATTACAAATAATGTAGTTTACTTTAGTATCTAAAAAAAAAAAAAAAGACAATAGATGACAGCTCTGGTTCTCAGATTGTTTTTCTTTCAGGTTTATACACTCATTAACATTTCTCTTCCAAAGAAAAATAATTGTACCTTTGTAAAAGTTCAAAAAAAAAAAAAGGATAGGTCTAAATCAAAATTACAAAAGCATTTACTACTCATGAATGCATTTCAATTAAAATTCAATATTGTCCAAGTCAAATATGTAAGTGTTAACATTCTGATAAAAAGACAGAAAAACAAAGAAATATCATTGCTTTATACAATAAATTATATTACAGGCTAAAATAAAGTTACAGTAAAAACCTTTTCTTTTTTCGTTTCTTTGTTGAGCCATTTGATGCATTTTGTTTAGGATTTTCATTTTTATACACAGCATGGCCACTTTCCTTAAGATGCTCAAACAACTTATTTCTTGATAAGAAGTTTTTATTGCATTTTTCACAAATTGTACTGGGCTGGAATAAATGAAAAAAAAAATGTATTAAGCACAAAAAAAAAGTTTTTTAAATATTATATTTTTTGGATGCAAGGCTTTTTTATCAGAAGGGATCTGAAAATGTCGATTTAAGTAATTCAAATGAAAATAATTACCTTTTCTTTGGTATCTTCTTCATTATCTTCAGAAGGAGTTTCAGGAACTTTTTCTTTCTTAATTTTGATTTTCTTATCTTTCTTGTTAGATGTGTCACTGCAACAGTTATAAGTCAAAAAGGAATCTATTATTACTTTGAAGTTATGATGAAAACTAATATTTCTATCATTAGAGAATGCTACATTATATTTGTATGATAATGGCATCTATTTGTACAATTATTAATGGATTAAAAGAAATTAAATCAATTTCTACAGAAAACAGAAAAAATTGATATCATGGGTTCAATATCATAAATAATAATAATAATACACAATAAAAGAAATAAATAATAAAACACAATTTGTAGCAAAATATGAACCAAACATTTGTTAAAATAAGTGCAATTAAAATACATTTTTTTCTAAAGTAAATATTAACTTTCAAGTCCGAAATTACTTAAAATCCTTTAATTTGAAATAATACAATTTTTTTTAATTCTTTTTCTTGATGAAATATACAAGGCACAGCATTCATAATTAAGAGAAAGAAAGTATACAAAAAATAAAAATTAATCCCGACTAATTAGATAATCTTACATTAAATTATAATAAGGTAGAATCAATTACATATTTTATTAACACCACACTGAAATTTTTATATTATATATATATATATATGATATTTTTTAATTTATTTTATTAATGAATCTAAACAAAAAGTAGGATTTACGTAAATAATTTTTGGAAGCCGTAAGTTAATATATACATGAAAGTGTATCATAACAAAAATTTCAATATTTTAAAAAAGTACAAAAAATGCATTACTTTTTGATTGATATTTTGGTATTTGTACAATTTGATTCCTCAGGTGGATCTACAATTGTTATATCTTCTAACTTAGAACTCAATTCTTCTTCATTTTCGATATCATCCTGAAATGTAAATTGGAGAATAATTTTAAATTCTTAAACCAAAGGTGCTTTAAGACAGCATATGTCTAGCAATGCTAGAAAACATTTCAGAATCTAATGTATTTCCCTTCAAAGCATAAATTAAAAAAAATATAGATATAATAAAAAATTCAACAAGATTTTTTTTGTATGTTAATAAACAGTTTAACAACTTATTATTTTTGATGTAACTATGCTTTAATAAGAATTATATAAAAATATGATATTTAATAAAAAAGAAAACAAATTAAACAGAAAAAAACACACTATGAATAACTTAATTTATAAGAAAGATAATTTTTCATTTTCAATCAAAATTTAATTTAAAGAAATAAAATAGATTATTCAGTTTATGATAATGTTAGAAGATTTTTATTTCAATTGTCAACTATTCTATGTTATCTAAAAACACAGCTTATAAAATACTTGTAAAAAAACCCAAAACTCATGTAAAAAACGTTGTGATAGTAAAAAAACCTTCAGAAAATCTTCAAATAGTTTATTAAATGCTGAAAACACTAGTAACTGGAAATTAAGTGAAAAAACAACTTGTAATTAAAATTTTCTAGGCATTTATCAAAGAAAATATTTTTATTTGTTGTGATAAAAGCCTACTTAACAGTTGCATAAATTTCTGAATTTCTACTAAATTTCATTGATAAAATGATATTGAGGAAACAATTCCTATTAAACAATAATTTTTTTACAAGGCCAAAGATATAATAATGCTTATCTTATTGTAAACAAATAAACTAGATTTTTTAAATACATAAACGAAATTTTTTTAATAAAAAGTGTTCTTACATTTAATGCTGTTTCTGCCAAAGCATTCTTATTTTTCTTCTTCTTCTTTTTACTTTTTGAAGAAGAACTACAAAAATTTCACATATTTCAGTGATTCAATAACTATTAATGAAAATATATTAATAATGTTGCAACAAACTATGCAAAACCTGAATATAACTATCATCGTGAAAAACATATTACAAGTTTAATCATAATTTTAATTTAGTAAGGCATTTTTAATCATGGATTACAATATAGCTTGAGTTCTATAAAACACTTAGGGTAGTAAAAGTCAAAATGCAGTTCTTTCTTTCAAATTCTCCTACATTTGGGGGAAAAAAATCTTAAAAGACCAGTGACATTTTAAAATTATTTTTAACTGAAGTTTTAAGAAATTGTTATTTATTTATGTTTCAACTCTTTCAAAAACAGATTTTTTTAATTATATATTTCTTTCAAATAATGTGAAAAATTTCCAGTAAGATACACAATTTTAAATACTCACCTTCTAACTAATTCTAATAATAATGCTTCACTGGTTTCTTCAGCATCAGAATCAGTGATTGGAGGATTCTCTTCATAAACAACATTCTCCTCGTCATTTTGCAAGCCTGCTTCTTCTTCTTCCATTAAATATTTTAGGAGGGCTACATTTTCTTTGTGCTTTTTTGAATTTTCATGATTTTTCATTCTGTTAGAAAAAAGTTAAAATCAGTAAATTAAATATCTGTAAAACTAAAGCAAGATACAAAATACTGTTATTAAATATAATTTAAAAAATTGGGTTTTTTTTATCACCAATGAACCTCAAAGCGTGTAGAAAAAATATAAATAAATGCCAGCATATGGCAGATTATATTGCACGTATCATAAACAATAATGTTGAAGGTTATGAAAAAACTTTTTACAATTTTGAATTATATATAAAAAAAATGATTTTCTTTTTCAAACAATGAAAAACTGAGTAAAACTCTGTTAACTGGATTATGCCTCACAAACAAATAAACAAAAAATATTAAGCACTTTTAATATATTATATAAAAAAATAAAAGGAAAGAGAAAACCAACCAACCAGACACTCAATATGAATGATTGCGACACTCAATACAAGTGAAATAAAATTTGAAAAATATTTTTTTTTCATAGAATACATTCAAATGGTGTTAGTATCTAATTAATTTCAAAACATTTTTCAAACCACTCTTATTCCAGCTTCCACCATAATTTTAATTTCTGAGTTGTGCTGGTGAATATTTCCCCATTGGACCAAATTTCCTTAATACAATAAAGGAAAATAATAATAATAAAAAAACTCCATAATGACGATTGTTTTCAAATGTGTTTTACACACATCACATGTGCACACACATTAAACAATAATTATAGAAACAAGAAAATTTATATTAATTTTTAAAACATGTTGTCTATAAAATTAACTGAACTAATAAAATGATAGTCACAATTATTTGCACATGCTATGAATGAATCACTACATCTCCAGCATTTTATACAGCATTTGTAAAATCTAATTAATTTTTATGCTATGAATTCATAAGGTCATTCAAGATTAAGCTCATTATAGGTGCCTAAAACTATAGTGATATAAAATAACATTATACAATTTTTTTCCCGTAGTAAAAACTGTCATTTTTTAAATCTAAACAAAATATTTTTTTTAAAAAAAAACTAAATATAGTGAGGGTTTAAAAAAAATAAAGAAATAGAATAAAGAAAGTTATAAAACTTAAGTATTTTTTCTTCCAGTTTAATCTCAAAATATTCAGTCACAGGCAGTTAAATAATACTAAAAACACATTTTAATAAATATTTTAATTAATAAGGATTTTTAAATAATAGAGGTTAATGAAGAATGATTTTAAAATGAAGATTTTCCAATAGTGCACTCAAACCAAATTATTCATTTCTAATATTTAAACTGCTATTTAATGAAATATGCAACATATGAAGAAAATATATACACATACAGTTACATATATATATTTATTTTATCAAAAGTTTTATTTCCTTTTAAATAAGAATGGCATATACATACGCTTTTTCGGATCTAAAATCCTTTTCACAAGCAACACAATATAAAGCATCTGGTTCTTCTTCCTCTTCTTCATCTGTATAAAAACAGAGTATGTGTGTTTACAAAATTTACAAGTGCATATTTGCATCTGCTAAATGTTATCATCTTTTAATTAAATTATATTATTAATTTATTTTCATTTGTAAAATTCAAATCTATATAGCATATGAAATACTATGTGAAAAATTAATCAGATAGTTTGAAAATGTCTATTAATAATGCAAGTATTTCTATTAATAATGCAAGTACTGAAAATAGTTTTAAAGGAAAATTAATTAAAATGACAAATTTCATAATAAAACACAATATTGATTAAATATCTAATTTTTTATTAACAAAGAAAAATGTTTAAAATTTTGGATTTTCATTAAAAAAAAAACTTGCACCAACCTGCATCATTTGCAGCATTATCACCAAATGTCTCATCTATTGCAGTTTCAAGTTCATTGAATTTATTTTCTAATTCGGCATTTGCTAGCCATTCAGATTCTTTATAACTTTCCAAAGACCTAATAATATATTATCCTTATAAAAACATTTAAAAACAATCATACACAAATTAGGGTGTTCATTATATAAATGATTTTCTTATCACCTATTCTACTGCTTTTTCTTTAGAATAAATTTATTATTTCATTCATTTACACAGACACGCATAAAAAAATGAATGCAATTTTCAAGCTTCATCAATCAATCCAAGCAAACATATTTAATTCAATAATTATTGTTAATAAATGAAATCGTAAAGAGAGAGAGGAGGAGATATATTGATGGGAATATTTATCTCTAAAGGTGTGCTTGATGATGAATAAATTTTAACTAACAGAACTTCCTTTTGAAATATTATTGTTGTCACACATCCCCCCCCCCCGAACATGATCAATATAAACAAATAGATATTTTGGGAAGGTAGAATTAATAATGGAATGACAAAGGAATGAAAATGCTTTTAAATACAAAGTCTTCAAAAAATTTCTTTTCAGTTTAAGCTATAATTGTGCAAAACCTGAATAAAGCAATGGGTGATTGATTTAAATTCCATCAAAATAGTTCCTTCTTTAGCTTGGTTGCAACAGTTTCTTTGATTTATTTTCAGTTCATATTGGTACATCCCTTTATAAAAGATTATGAATACCTTATTTACATTTAAGATGGCTTTGGCACACAATTATTTAGAAAATTGATGATTTCTGATGTCATTAACAAGAAAGTTTGCATAATTTTAAATAAGTTTCTAATTCAAAATTTAAATAATTTTTGTACTTTTAAAATTTGACAGCATTTTTCTCTAGCTTTGAACAGAGCATATAACAAATTTCTTCAAGATTGAATTATATATTATATATGTGTGTGTGTTTGGTTATATATTGTTATAAATTTTGTGTAAATTAGATATAAATATTTATGAATTTTTGTGCAAATATTGTAGATAGTTTAATTGCATAAAATTAAATATAATGGACGTCAGTGAGAAAATACCATTATGAAGGTATTTGCAACAGAAAAGTGTCATAATTGGCGATGTATGTGTGTTGACAACATAATGAGGTCACTAATGGTTTTTACTAAATGCTAAAATGCGTAGTAGAAGCTAAGTAATAAAGATTTCTTCTTACAGAATGTTGAAGAAATTTCCAGACTTGCCTAAAACAAATGCGTCATTTATGAATTTGTCCCACCTACTTTAGTGGGATATTATTTAAAAGGTGTGGCTTAAGGAAGGCAATGAGTTCAGTTGGGATGAGATATGTCGGTAGGATTAGCACAAGAAAGCCTTTTTTCTGTCTTTTTGCCATGCAATCTATATCTTCGCTGTTATTTGAAATTAGTGGATTAAACAGAGTTAGTACATAGTGAATTTGTAGCTTGTGTGGCATATATTTAATGCACATTTTCCTAGAAAAAAATCTGCATCTTCGCATCCTTCTTATGAGAGAATTATTCGTAACAATATAAATATATTTTTCATTCCATATAGACAAACATAAAATAATAGAAACATTCATCTTGTTTAAATAATAGATTTCAGAATTCTTCAATCTCTCTGTATCTTAGTGTACTAAATATAGAACATAGAACTTCACAGTGTAATAAATATAGAAGTAAAAGCAATATTTTCTTCAATTTTATAGGCATTCTCAGAACTACCAGCAACATCTTAATATTACTTTTCTTTCCGTTTAAAGAATATTTATCACATACCTAAATTATAATACATAAATAATTAATTAATTATTTCCTTTTAAACTGATTATTAAGACTATTAAATTTTGACTATTTAAGTATTTTTAGTGCTTTTTTAAAATTATATATAAATATTTTGTACATAAAGTAACTAATTTTTTTTATTTATATAAGCACAGGAAAAATGGATACATTGTACTCTCATCAAAGATTATTAATCTGCATATATATATGTATATACTTTTGCTAATTTATGGTATAAAAATTCATTACTTATTCCGTTCTAAAAGTTGTTGCTTTCGTATTTCTTCAGCTCGTTTTGCTTTCTCTATTTTTCTTTCTTCTTCTTTTTTCTAAAATAATAATTAAAGCTACAAACTTCAGATACCAGAAGTATTCATACATATATATATTCAATGAATAGCCAAATATACTCAGAAAATTTCTTATGGAACCCTTTATATGCAATATGACAAATTTAAATCAAAACATCACAGTATGAAGGTTGTTACCTTAAATTCTATCACTATTTTTTTTTTAATTTTTTTCATTAAGAACAAATTAATACATTGCAAATGCGCCAACCTTATTTTACTGTAGTCCATGTTCACTGTAATACAATATATTAAAAATTTGACGTTGCATAAAATAAAGAATAAACATTTCTATTTAACTAGAGGTACATTCTAACTAATTTTGAAAAGAAATATTTTAAGTAAGCAGAATATAAATTTAAAAAAAGTAACTCACCTTTTGAGCTTGAACTCGTTTATCTCTTTTTCGAACAAAAGCCACCAAAGCCTGAAAAAATTTTTTTTTTTAAATTCATATATTATATATGTGTATAACTTTTTCTATATTTTTTGCATGATACAAATGAAAAAAAAAAAAAAGAAATTCTAATTTTACATAAAGAGAAAAATAATTTTAAACAAAACTTATTCTGTAAATTTATGAAGAAAATGACACTTATTTTAAAAACATTAAAAGAAAAACTTTATTAAATATATATTTCTTTACAGACTGTGAACATATAATAGATGTGGAAGCCTCTTGATTCAATTTTCAAAAAAACTTTAATTCCTAAAATCAGTATTAAAAATATCATTATTATTGTTTTTAAAATATCAGTATGTTATTTATCTAGGTATTTATATCGACACATAATTTCGATTTAACTCTAAATTTATTCGAATGATCTGCCAAATAAATATAAATTTTAAAAAATGTAAAAATTTTTTTTAATAAGATAGGAAGTTACTGAAAAATAAACCAAAATTTCATTAATATGATTTTGCCATAATCTCAAATATGTTCAGAATGACTACAGTTAAAAAAAGATACTCAAATGTGCAACAGATGGATGTTGAGAATGAAAATGTTACTGTTATTTCATTGAAATAGCTTATATCACAATTATGAGACACATCATGGAACAAGAACTTTTTATCAAAAACTAAAAAACAGTAGCCTGTTAAGAAGTATTTGAAATAAACAAAGCAAATTGTTCTAAATTAAGTAATTAATGATAATAAAAATTTCACAAAACAATTTAAATAGATTTTTAACATAATTGTCAATAGATAATATTTAAACTGTTTTTAAGAAAAAAATTTTCTATAAAATATTTTAGAAAAGCTGGAAAATTTTTAAGTTAGAGTTTATTTCAATGCATTTTAAGGAATATTACAAAATTCTGGAGGTTACTTGAATTATTTTTATCAAAAGCTCTAAATCATAATTCTTATTGTATTTTTCAATAAATGAATAAATTGTTAACGAAGAGAGTTTTTATTAACTTACTCGGACTTCTTCATTTCTTGCCTTCTTAAATTGTTCTCTCAGTTTCTTATTATCCTTTTCCATTAAACGAATGACCTGTCGCCCAGCTCCAGATTTTCGAGCCTCAGTTAGGTCATACTTATCAACCCATGAGTAAGATTTGGCTGTACAATAGCTTTGCCAATAAGCATAAAAATTATGGACTATCTAAAGTAAAAGATGAAAAATTGTTAGATATAATTTCCTTACTTCAAATTTTAAGCACATTTTTTCTGCCATTCTTACAAAAATTAAGAAAATAAAAAAATTATTATTGCCCAAAGACTATAATATATTTTAAAAAGTTTAATGTAAAAATTAAAAATGTAAAACTCAAGCATATCAAAATTGTTATAGTTACAAATATGATATGTTTCAATAAAAATGCCATACCTCTTCATAGGAGCTATAAGAATATCCAAAACTTGGTACTTCAAGTTCATCGTCAGAATCTAGAAATGGTTTATCTTCAGCAGCAATTTTTTCAAATACTTGCCTATATACAGTATAAAATCCCTGCAAGCAAAATATAGTTATATATAGAATATTACATTAGCAAAAATAAACATCGAATAAAGAAAATAATAAAAATAATACTAGAAAAGTACAACTTTGAATAATTAAATAAAAACTTTTACAAAGAAATAATTTTATTACCTAAATTGTAAATAGTTAATAACTTTATGACTTAAAGGGATAAAAATTACTGTGGGCAAGCTGTTAAATACTTTTTACTAAATTTAAATGCATCGTTTTTAAAAATTTTGTAATTTTTATTATGTTACCAACAGAAATTACCAATCAATTATTAGCACACACAAAAAGTTTTCTCAGTTAGTATATTTCTTCCATATTTAAATACACACACATGCAACAAATATAAAAATCTTTTGGGAAAAAATGGTCCAAACTGCAAAGTTTGCAAAATACAATCGATTTTCGTTGGCAAATATTAGTTACATTAAAATACATAAAATTTCAATCAAAAGGGAGAAAAAACAAAAAAAATAATTTTGAGTCTAATCTAATTTAAAAGAAAATTTATCTTATTATATAACTAGAGTATTTTGACAATGCAGTTTTAATTTAGCCATTCAAAATGTTTAAGCATGATTCAATTTTTTAAAAAAATATTTAATTCCCCTTATAAACAGAAATAAAAAAAATTTGTAGCAAAGATTATTTTACCTTTTCTTCATCATTGTATCCTTTAAAACAACTGGCATTAAAATACTGGTAAACATTTAGAGAGTCATCCTTATAAGCTTCTTCTGCATCTAAAATTATAAATAAAAGGTTTTACCAAATAGTTTAAAGCTTGAATTATTAAAATTAAAATGATTCAGACAGTTAAAAATACCAACATGTCATTTGACTCTGAATATTTCTCAAGCATTGTTATAGTACACACTTCAAACAAAATAAAAGATTTTTTTATTACATTACATAATTTTAAAAAAAAGCATTTGTAAGTATATGCTGCAAAGAAATACTGTATAAATCACATTAATTAAAAGATATGTTATCGAGTAGAAAATAAAGCTTAAAAAAGGTTTTCACCTCCTCTTAAGATTTCTTCTTTATGACGATCATACCAAGCTCTCTCTTGAGGATCTATAAGGGTTTCATAAGCTTGCTGTATAAGTTGAAATGTTTCAGTTGCTTCACTTAGCCTATGAAGGTTTTTATCTATAAAATAAATAAAAATATTAATTGTCAGACTTGGATAAAAGAAGAATAATTTATTTCTCAAAAGTGAGAGAGATAAAATAAATATTGGTTTAATCAACATAACTAATGAAAATAATAGAATCACACCATACTTCAGATGTTCAGATCTTAAATAAAAACTTAGACAGATCCATTTTTTTTAATAAAAAAAACTTTTGGAAACTAAATTTTACAGATATTTCTATTGTGTCCAGTTTTTTATGTATTAAGATTGTTAAACAGCAACTGGTCTTTTCCAAATAGCAGTTTTTAAAGAAGCAATTAAAAGCAGGGGGTGGGGGGTGGGATGGAATAATTTTTTTAAAGGAGAACTTTATATTGAATGACAATTGAAATTTTAAATACATATAATAAATCCTTCTCATTTGAGACTAGTGAAATATAATTATTTTAACTTTTATTGTCTAAATTTGATCAACTTCCCAGGTATTAAAAGTTTTTCTTTATCAATTGATTTCTTAATTATAGACATTCCCTATTTTTAAGCTAAGAGTTCTATCAGACATTCCTCCTTTTTTATAAATACAATTTTTCATAAGCTGATAAATTGACATTTGAACATAGCCTTCCAAGAGATTATCAAGAATTAAAATAATTAAACATTCATCTAAAAAATTTAATACCAAATTAATTTTTTCGTTAATCTATAAACTATTCTGAAATTAAAATGGAAGTATTTTTGTTAACCCCAAACAAATATAAATTTTTTAAAAAAATGTCTACACACCACCAAAATTACATATTAGCCACAGCATCAAAAATATCAGTTGTTTAATTCCAATTAAATATTTTGAATTCTGATTGAATTATTTTGAATTTTTCTCAAAACGATAATTTAGACTTTATGACTGGGTAAATCTAAATAATCATACATTTTATAGTATGCATAAGCCTTCCTTAAGTCTAATAACATCAAAGTACTATTAAAATTTAAAACCATCTGGGTAATAAACTGTCATACTGTCTCTTGTTTCCAACAGTAATGGTTAGTTTCTTTTTTTTTTCCTTCATGTAAGTGCAAAAAAAAAAAAAAAAAAAAATGTTTTATCTTTTTATAGATTTAAACAATGGAAGAAAATTATGAAATTAATTAAATATTAGATGAAATAAAAATGATTTTAAATTTTATTGAATGGAAATAATAATTGAAATATATAAATTTTAAAATGAGTAAAAAATTCTTTTGTGCTGTAATATTTTTGAATTATTATTAGAAAAAAAAATGCTTATTTCAAATAATTGAAATTCTAAATAATTTTTAAAAAATCCTTCCAACAATGTACATTTTCCCAAGTTTCCATAATTATCTGTGCCATATTTGACAGCTGCAGGTCTATAGCCTATTCTGCAGATATCAACACACATACCTTCTCATTTATTATAACATAACTTCATGCTGAGTAAAATTATCACATAAATTGTGATGATACAAGAAAATATTCATTTTCCATTTGCTAATTATTTAATCTAATATGTGATAATAGAAATGTACTTCTTAAATCTGAAATATAAATTATAAAAGGAATAATAGTGCATACTTTTAGTAGAAAAAAATTAATGACACAAGAACTAGACACATAAAACAAGAAAGAAAATTTCTGCATGACATTCATAAATAAATTCATATTATCAAAAATATACAAATTTACTCGTGTTTATTTAAAAAAAATATGAGGGTGGACTTAATGAAATAATAAAAATATAAGCATATTTACTATTGTAATTGAATTACAGAAAGATTTAAAATTAATTCCTAGATATTCAAATTTTCATAAACTGAAATCAGTCTTAAAAATGATTTTTCAGGGAATAAATAATCTCATGAAAGGGGTAAATGAATAATTATAGAATGATTTCTAGACCAACAACATAACACAAAATTTTCTTTAAATTTCTTTTATTTGAAAAGATAAATTACCTTCCGCGCGATCATCTGAATTTCCATATAAAAATAAAAACGAGCAAAGTTTATAGATTAATCCAACTAAACTGTCAAAAAACAAAATTACTCTGAAAATAATTGGTATATAAATAAGCATCTAAATGAGGTTAGTAAAAATAACCTCAAATATGGAAAAAAAATTGAAGTTTTTTTTTTTTTGTAACATTACCAGGATGCCATTCTAATGCCAATTTTCTGTAAGCTTTTTTTAAGTCATCGGATGTACAATCTGGCGATACTCCAAGAACTTCATAGTGACATTTCATAACTGTAAAAGTTTTCTTTAATGCACAGAAAAAAGGATAATATTTAATACTGAAAAGGTCAGTATTTTGCCGCGGTGTCTGCTTTCAGTTTACACAACATGCATCACGGCACATGCTCGTCACGAAGTAGGAGTGTATAAAGCCTGCACTAAAAACAATGATACGTCAAGTAATCCTGTATAATTGGTTGAAAAATAAACCAATAAGAAAGACGTTTTGGCTCAATTGTCAATACTTCGTTTCCATTATCTTGCATCATTAATCATTGTTTCACTTACAATAAAAAATTTCTAATTAATACTTTTTTTTACACCTTCAAAGAACGACGAACAATAACTTTAATGTGATGTCAATCCGAAACTGAGTGATATCAGTCCGTTGATTTATCCCTTTTATTTCGAATCCCTCTGTTCTTGTAGATCTTGGTCTAAACTTCATTAGTTACTGGTTCTTTCTAATATTTAAATATAGTAAAACATTTCTGAGTGTGACTTCTATAAATCAAGGAATTAACTATCCTAAAAACGCAAAAGTGAATTGACTTTGCATTAGATTGTATAATTGCCCTCGGATCTTCGTAACTAAGAGAAAAAGAATTTCTGGAAATGAGGGGAGGGTATGTTTGTGGAAATACAATACAATCCTCAGTTGATACCATTGTTTACTAAATACTGAATGGTTCGTTATCTGATTTTACGATAATTTTATTATTTGCTTATTATGTTTCAAGATTTTTTTAAATAAAATTCCCCTTTTTAAATTTTACAAAAAAAGTCTTGGCAGAAATATAGAGAACTTTCTTTAATAAAGGAGATTTCTCCATTATGTATTAAACTTAGAAACGGTTTTCCTTAATAGAAATATTTAAAACCCTGCTTTGTTCTGGAATTAGCAAATAAAGATATTAAGTCTATAGTAATCCTTATAATCGAGCAACTTCCAATTAGAAAAATCAAATATTTGTGTAAACTGAATTGACTGAAATACATTTAATTAATCCGATTTTTCATTCACATTATCAACAGCCCTTAATATGGAACTTTTCATATTCGGAAAATGCCTTCTATGCTATGCCCTTGAAGTTATTTCAAAATAAATGATGTTTTATATTTTAAGGTTAATATAGACTCTATAATAACATGAATATTGAGAAAGAAATGTTTCTTCCACCTATTACAGTTTTTTTTTTTTGCAAGAAAGCTTTTTGCTGGGGGGGGGGGGCATTTGAAGAATTAAATGCCTATTTCCTATAAAATAAAAACAATATTAAAAAAATTACAATTTTTTTTTTACTTATTTATATGAATATCTTTCTCAACATCCTCATAAAAAATCATCACCAATAGATATGCGAATAACTTTTTTAATTCCATAATAGGAAAACGCTGTATTTGAATTTTTGAAACTATAATTAAATCACTTATTTTTTAAGATTTTTTTATCCCACATTTTGATATCTTTACTATTATCAATTTAATGAAGTCCAGTTTTCTTTTTCTAGAAAAATATTTCAAAATTATTTTCCTTTTGAAATTTCAGTTTTAAAATTTTATTCTATTCATTAATTTCTTATCTTACATCTACAAATTTTTCAAACCTCTTTCCTTTATGGCAAATTAAATAAAAGTAAAGAATATTTATATCACAGTAATGATATTAATAATGCAAAAAATTTATTTATTTGAAAAAAATGAATGTTTCTGAACAAATTCACAAAACTAGAGTCTGTCAAATATTCTTTTGATAGATAACATAGTATCAGAAGTGTATTTATTTTAAAATAATATTTTGAAAACTTACTATTCAAGGCGAAATAGCCCCATTTATCTAGAAAGGTCATTGAGAATATCATCTGATATTTATTACACTTAATTTCATGTTATTCTAGATATTAGCTTCTTTTTTACCTGATAGCAAATGAGCATAGGATTTCAAAATCAAATTTGCTTGTAACATTTAGTATTATGTTATGAGTACAAATAGACTTCACGAAAACGTCGCTTTACATTTATATATGTTAGCTATATATAAATATTAATCAAATATTTTTGTAATTATATCAAATTATTATTGTAATTATATCAAATATAGTTTGATATTATTACAATATTGTAATTATATCAAAAATTTTGCTTATAGAGAGTCTTATATTGATTTGATAATTAATTTTATACCATGTAAATACGTTTAGTTTGTTCTTCATATCCATTACATCATACTTTTTATGTAAATATATACACTGAATTCACTAAATATTTAAATATTTGTTCAAGAGGTATTAAATCCTGGGGCATAATATATCTTTCTTGCCCTTTGATGTCATTTGTGACATTGTGAAGTTAAATAGTGCCCGCGGTAAGTCAGTTTCTGCCTACTTGTCATATCTGGCATAGAAAAAAGAGAAAATAAAATTCTAATATTTGCCTCTTAACGTTCTCTATAACTTCTAAACAGCATCTGTGATCTCTTCCCTAATAATCGATATGGTAATGATTCCATTCGCTTTGTAAAAAATATTTGATGATTTTAAAATCTTCATTACCCACAGTCAGTTGGTTAAAAGATGCTGCGTAAAATATTTAAAAAAAATGAACACCAGAATGCAAGTATTGAGATGCAAAGAAGATTTCAAATGTATGTCAGGCGTGTCAGTTTCTGCCAACTTGTCATATCTGGCTTAGAAAAAAGAGAAAATTCTAATATTTTCTTCATAACGTTCTATAAAACTTCTAAACAGCATCTGAGATCTCTTCCCTAATAATCGATATGGTATTGATTCCACTCGTTTTGTGCAAAATATTTGAGGATTTTAAAATCTTTATTACCCATAGTCAAATGCTTAAAAGATGGTTAGACAATTTTTAAAAAATGAACACCAGAATGCAAGGATTGCGATCTTATGAAGACTTCAGATGTACATCAAGACCACGATGGGATGGAAAGGAGTAAAGCTCCGACTTTGGGAAGTTTCCGGTGCGAAATCAAAAAGAACTGCGGTATAAGCGGGTTTAGTGCATCTAAATTTGCAGGGTCTAAATTTTCTCCTGTTGGCAAGGCATGAAAGCCTAGAGAAGCGAGAGTCATTTTAAGGTGTGATACCTTTATTTACTATTGTATATATCCTCTAACTATCTATTCACAGTTCAAAATTCTAGTGTAAAACCTTCGTCGTGTTATTTCAGAATGGGATATGAACATGGCTTATAAACTTCCCAATTTAGAAACTTAGATGCAACACTGTGGAAGCTTACGGCTTATAAGCTTTCTAATTTAGAAGATGCAACACTTTTTACTTTTGCTAAGATAGACTTTTCAAACTCCAGATGCAAGGGAAATGGGGGGGGGGATGTCAGTCGTAGTAGTGCCGTCATTTATAATTTTAAACTATGTATTCTTTCGATTGTCATTATTCTCTTTCTTTTTCTTTTAATTTTCTATTACTGATTAATATTTTCCAATTTTTTGTAGATATAAATAAAATAGCGCAAATTTTTTTAAAAAGTTGTTTGCTAATAAAAAGAATGTTATAATAATGATGATTAATAACTAAATTGTAAAAAATGGAAGCGAAAAAAATGAAATTTATTACTCAAAAAATATTGTTTGACAAACTTGAGTTATTTTAATACGTTTTTAGTTGAACTCGCTTTCTTCTCTGTCAGTTTGGTACAAATTTTGCAATTGATTGTAAACTAACTTCATTATGCAATAGAGATTCGAAACTTTATAACACACACACACACACACACACACACACACACACACACACACACACACACACACACACACACACACACACACGTTTTTAAAACGTACTTAAAAAGTATAAAATAATATCTCCTGGCCGCATACATAGTCATAACCCCACCCACGTTGTTCAGAAAATTTGTAGTTGTGCATTTTAAAAATTCATAAGCACTAAGAAAGGAACTCATTGATTTCTAATACATATAAAAGCGAAAAAAAAGTACAAAAATTAAATCGAAGATCCTATCTTCAAAATAATGAACAAAATTGAAATTTTTTTTATTGTGTTTTTTTACCAAGCAATAGTTAGCAATTAATAATGCAAACCTTAAATTGGTAATTGATTTTAAATTATTCTTACAACGAAAATATTTCTAAAGATCTTAAATGGGGTTAGTTTTCACAAGAAATTTTGTAGTACCGAATATATAAAATAAAATATATTCCAAGGTTTCGGTTATTTTCGCGGGAATTGTTTTCATTAAATTTGAGAAAATATAGGAATATATATATATATAGTTTCTGTTACTTATGGCACTTGCCTATGGACAAGCCCCCGCTGATTCAACAGCAGATTTAAGCCGAAAGTAGCATCTTTTTTTTTTTTTTTTGAAGTAGAGCCAACTAGGGCCAACAGTACAACTTAGCTACACACTCTCCACACATTTACTTGCACAGCCCCTTTCTACAGGGGGCCACAGTCACACATACCACACAGAAGAACAATCATACCCAAAACAGGACTCCTGGAACACGAGGAAGACGCGCTATATATATATATATATATATATATATATATATATATATATAAGTGAAAATGCTCTTGCATGAATTCAAGGGAAAAAAATTATTTATCTCACTTATCTATTTAATATTTGAATAGAAACTACTGTTGCATTACAAAATAAAAGGTAATTGCCATATATCATATGTTATTGCAAAATTAGGCTTTATTCTAATTTGTTTTCTTTAAATTTACTATAATTAACTATCCCGTCTTAACATCTTGTGTAATCAAGATGATTTAATCGCTACGAAATTTTAAACAAACCACTTTGGCGAACTCCATATATCTTCCATTACGAACAACTTATGAACACATTCTTCTAGTGTAGAAGCACAGCTCGTCATCATAATGAAGGAGATTCCCCTCACACCAATATTATATCCCCTACAAAGCAAGAACCCACCAGCATACCGAAAAATTCTACTTATATTTCTGAGGCAACCACAGGTGGCATCGCACTGCGCTTTATTCCTTTTCAGATTCGTGTATGTTTTTCTAAAGATTTTAAGCATGATAAAGTGTGAAATCTTCGCTAATGATAACTTCTGGAATAGAGTTTCTAAAAGAGTAATTAAAAGAATAGAAATGTTTTTATAAATAGTATTATTCCTTTTCCAAGTTAATGAATAGTATTATTTGGAGACATTTTATAAAATCTTGTTTCTATTCTGAAATGCTAGCAATCAAATTGTATCTAAACCTGAAAAGATAATCGTTTATATGAAGTATTCCCATTATTTAAATGCCAACAAATTAAAAATTATAAAAATGACAAAATTAAACTCTAAATGAGATCCTAAGTTAAATTTCGGGGACAAGTTTCCATTATAAAAGTTTCAAAACCAGATATTTATTTTCGATTTTAATTTAATATCTAAATATGAACAGTTCAATTAACAAATGTATCGACAAACAGAGATTTAAAAAAAAAAAGGCTTAATTCGCGCATCATTATCAATAATGTTCATTTCAGCATTTCGGTATAAAATATTTTTATTAAAAGTTATTTTTAAACAAAATGCAGTCAAAATAATTTTTAAAAATTTCTAAATAATTAAAGATGAAGCTTATTTGGTTTTTTGACCTAAGAATCAGCCAACTAAACAGAAAAAAAAAGATACCACTGGTTTGGAAAGGAATTTTAAAGCAAATGATAAAAATAATAATAATAATAAATCTGAAATCTAAATTTTACATTATTTTAAATTACATGGCTCTATTGCGTGACTTTTGAAAATCTAGCTAAAGCCCAACGTTTAAGTGCTTTTAAAATACTGCTGAAAATCCTCGGAACCCTTCAATGCTTTTTTGAAATATTTAATATTATATCTTGATAAAATAACATTTAAAAAATTACTCTTAATGCTTTTAAACAGATTTTGTAAGTAAAATTTGTTTTAAGAATTTTAAAATATGGGAAATAACCTTTCTATTAATAACAATTAATTCTTTGTGAGATTTTTTAAGGTTTTTTTTGCCAATATTCAAATTGTATGCCGAACAATTTTTCAACGAACTCCTCTCAAATACTACAAAATGAATAAAATAGATAATGGAACAAAAAAATAAAAGCATTTTATTAAAATAAATGGATTAGATAAATGATTTTTTATTGCCTATAATTCCATTTTAAATACTTTTCAATATTAATTCTAGTTATAAGGATGCTGATATTTTTTTTTAATTTCAAACATTACCTTTTTATTTTAAGCCATAGTAACCATCTATGGTAATTAGCTGGTCATGTAAAATTGATTGGCATTAATTTCTAATAGAATATTTTATGTAGCTTGTTATTAGATTCGTACATTTTGCAATGCATCTCCTTAGTTTTACTTCCCCTTTCATATAACTTTTACTGATATTTCATATAAAATTTGAATTTTAATATAAAAAATAAATTATCAATCTTAATTACGTATTGTAAAAATTGTTACTGAACTATTTAGAAAGGGAAGCATTTCAAAAATCTGTTATAATTTTGGCTTATGCAGTTAAAGCGTGCTCGCTAGTAGAACAAAAATAAAAAAAAATTAATTAACATTTTTACTTTAAACAGAAATTTTCCGTGTCAAAATAGGCCATACTTTCATGTTTTCATTCATAGAAAGAGAAGAAAAAGCAAGTATAAAATATTTGTAGCAACTAGGAAAAACAATTCGAGTTTCTTCGCAACAGTAAATTTATTATTTTAGAAAAAGCTTTAAAAAAATGTAATATAAATAAGTAAAAAAATACAGCAATTAAATCGGTATTATTGAAATGACATTTAAAAAAAAATTAAGATGACATAAAAAGTTATTTTTGTATTTTTTTACAGGCAAATTTAAACATTTTGTTTCAAAATGAATTGAAATCTAAAGAAAAAAAAAAAGATAGAAAGATAAAGATTAAAATGAAATCTGCTATGCATATTTCAATGCATCATATCAGAACATCATTTCTTGAACGGCCAAGCACCAAGTGCTTGTGGGAATTAAATTATGTTTTTATTCATTTTCATAGTTTCATTGAATGAGTCACTTTAGTATTGCAAACGATCCAAAATTTTTTGTCCCGCATTTATTGTTTTAAAAAATATCCCATTTCCTATTTATTTCATTTCATATGATATAGAGCTCAAAATGACATTTTTCTAGGTTTTATTTGCTGTAGGCATTAACTTATTTTTTTAATCAGAGCTTTTGTAAATGCAATGGCAACACGTTATTAAAAGCTGATTTTTTTTTGAGATGCTCGTGCAGATAATAGAATTTCAATTTTTTATCCACTAATTTTGTTGACACCAAAATCCTCACCTCAAAAACAACATCATCTACTGACATGATAAAAAAATCGTTTCTAACTGCACATTTTTATCCATTAAAGTAGTGTGCAAAACTATGCATGCACACTGACGCACAAAACAAACTGCGATTATAATGCATTTCACATTAGTTTAATCATATGGTAAGAATTCCAATCAATATTTAGTAAGTATTGAATGCTAATTAACAATTTTTCAACATTAGCTTTAATCACAGAGAAAAATATCTTTTTCTGTGGATTTAATTTACCATCTGTCATACGTTTGATATATGTAATTAAAGATTTTTTTTAGCTTTACAAAATGATTTTAAATGTACCTTAATTTATTTATTTTTTTTTATTTTTGAATGGTTTAACTGAAAAATAAATACTCAAGGCTTACAAATTTCATTTGGTTTATAGTAGTCAGTCACTGAAATCTTCAGTTTGATCCATGATCTTTCAAAACTGTTCATATTTATTACCCTAAGAAATTTAAAAGGAAAGTTACTTCATTGGATAACTTTAACTTTGAATACAGATATAAAATGAAAATAAAAAAAATAACTAATTTCAATTGTTTTATTGATTTTACTGAATCATTATGATTGATAAATTAGGCGAAGCAGTTAGTTGCCGAAGGATTGTGATTGCACTAATATAATCCAGTCAAATAATCAAAACTATAAATAAAAAAGTAAAAAATGCGAAACAGCCATTTTATGCTTTAAAGTGTTTTCCAAAACATGCCATTGTATGAAACATTACTATATTGGACTGAAAAAAGAATAAGTTCGGAAAAAAAGGTTTTTTTTTATTTCTTTTTTCCCATTTAAATAAAAATTTCAGAAGAAAATTTAAAATAACATTGTTAATAATTTTAACAAAGTTTTTAAAATAGGTCATCGAACATTAGAATAACTCGGTTGGTTTAGGAATTAATTATTATTTTTAATTAAACAATAATTGATGAAGGTTATTAATTTTTTTAAGTTGGATTTTTAAATTAAATATTTTGAAGAAAATAAAAACACATATATTTATGTATTGTTATAATACTATATTTTTGTATTTCTTTTAAAACACGATATTTAGGGTATATTAGAAATAATTTTTTATTAAGATTTTCTATTTTCATTTCCGGAAAAATTGCGACCTACGCACAAACTCAGGTTAAAAATTTAATTAACACAAAATTTTAAAAAAAAAAAAAATTCAAAATAAGAAGTGTAGCCACCAGTGAGGATCGAACTCACGACCCCTGGTTTACAAGACCAGTGCTCTAACCACTGAGCTATGATGGCTCGATCAATGTGGCATTTATAATTTACTTACGCAATGAGCGAGTCTATTCAATAAAATTCAATTTCTCTTTAAAGTAAGCCGTATTAAATTCTAAATTTTCAGTGAAAATAATTCAATTCACAGAAAATAGATGTCATTTCGTTGTTAACTTGCGCTGAAGAGTCTGTATTTTGGTTCCAATTATACTTCATCACAATTACAAGTTTTTATTTTGCATGTTTTCAAAATATTGTTTGTCAGCTACTAATTACAAATGGTTTATTCGAATCCAGATAATTTTAAGGTTTTAAAAATCAAACTATATAAAAGTTTTATTTCGTCTTTAAAAAAAAGCAGAGAAATGGATAGTATAATTCGAAAAAAAAACTATGTAAATTCCTTTTCATCCGAAACTAAAAATCTTAATTATTAGATAATTACTAAATTGAGTATCATTACTTTCAGTCTCTTTTACTGAAAATTGAATAAAATAATCGAAAGAAATTAGAAATCGGATAAAAATGTTTTGAAATTCCTTTTAATTCTAATAGAAGCTTATCTTGTTTTCCTTCAACAGATGGTGCCACGTGTTATGTCCATAGGTGTTTTTTTTTATGATCGTTTTGTTTAGATTTTAATTTGAAATTTGAAATCTTAAAATATTTTTCATTGTTTCATATTCTTGAAATAGATGAAACATTATGTAGCAATTATGATGGGGTTCTTGATCCATTTAATTTTTGTTCCAACAGTCTTGTATATTTCCCTTGAACAGCTGAGTTCTATGAAAATATATCTGCGAAACCTCACTTAAATTATATAATTCATTAAATCTTTGTTTCTATGTATTGTGTGATAGAAAAAAAAATCATATGAACTTTACATAAGTATCATTTTAGGAGAATAAAAACGAATATCATAACTTCTAATAAACACAATGTTATATAATTGCGAAATATCCAACAAATCACGTAACACAACGATATTTCTCAACAGATAGGCGTCGCCACCATAGCTCAGTGGTTAGAGCACTGGTCTCGTAAACCAGGGGTCGTGAGTTCGAACCTCACTGGTGGCTGCATGGATTTTTTTTACTTATTCGTGCGCTATTGTAGAAAAAATATTTTAAGCTTTAGAATTCAATTAAAAAGCAGCTACGCCAAATTACCAAATATTTTCTTTTAAAAACATTGTTTTTAAAGATTTTTTTTAAAAAAATACTTTAATTAAAGACTTGAATAAGAGCTATAGAAATGAAATATCCATTTCGGTTTAAAATATTTTGTTTTAATATAAATTTATAAATTAAAAAAAATTAATTTTAATTTTAAATTTATTTTATTTATCTAAAAAGCATTTATCTTCAACCGTATTTATTTTTCCACGTAAAAGGCATTTTTCACTCTACAAGTTTTCGACTAGCTTATCTGAATGGAAAAAAATTTCAATGAAAAACTAATACATAGTTTTAATTTTTAGTTTAAAACTTACAACGCGAAGACTGTTTTTATGTAAATAAATGTCATTTAATGTTTTATTTCATTTCATAAACTTTGTTTTGATCTTCCGTTTTTAGAAAGTAGATTTTAAAACATGGCTATTATTTATATTCTCTACACACAAATCAAAATTCATAAAATTAAAGTTTTATAAAAATCCAGGCAATTAAGTAACTTAAAAAATTTACTCAAAATTATTGTTAATTATTAGAAATGTTTTAGAAAAATTTAATGACAATTAGTTGAATAAATAGCTTTGTATTTTATAAAAAAATAATATTAGAAAAAATAATAAAATTAAAAACAATATAAGAAAAATCGTTTTATTCTAAGTTTGTTAGAATAAAATGATGTTGAATAAATATATAAATATTTTTACAATATTATACAAAGTGTATATTTTTTTAATCATAACCTTATAACTAATTTCTGATGCTTTAGATGTAGGCGTATTTAAAATAGGAAAAATACTTTAAATGATAAAATAATTATGCTTTTTGTTGTTTCAATCAATAAATGCAATTCTTATAAGATTACAATTTTCGAATTTTATGAAATATCGATCTTATTAATAAAATATTTCTGACAAACATACATTTTAAATAAATAAAAAAAACATTCTTCATTTGTACGTTTAAAACTGACCAGTCTATGAAATTTCGCGTACCGCCAAGTTGAAAGATTTTAGATAATTCCAATGGCCATTTCGTCGTGGACTAAGGTCAATCAGCTTATAACCTTTTTTCAAGGTGGCTATTGGTTGACTTAACATATTTAACCTTTGATGTTTTAACATTAATATTTAGGAAAAATTCAGAATCAGTACAGTCCAAATGCGGAAGAAAATTTGGTGACTGAATCGAAATACAATGTCACGAAAGATTCTAATTAATCGCCATTATGATTTCCTTTGAGATTGTTCTTATTTCAGTTAAAAACGCTTGAAAATTCACCTGTATAATCATTTTCAAGTTTAAGCCTGTTAATAAATTAGTCTTTATTATTATTAATGGAACTAAATGTCTTAGATAGTAATTAGACCTAAAATTACCAATAGTTTAATAGCCACTGGCGTCCAACTGGCTCATTAGAGTGACTGGTTATATTTAATTTCAGTTAAATAATTTAGATATAACTTCCATATCCATGATTCTTTTAAAGTGCAGGATATTAAATCCATGTTATTTTAATGGACTTACACATGTTGTTTTCAATGTGAAGATGAACATTTCCATACAAACATAAATGTGTAGTTCTTTTATTTTCTAATTTTCGTGGTAATGCAACATCATTTTTTGTTTGTAATGTTAGCTACGCAAATATTAAAACAATCTTTCTTCTTCAGCTTTCAACAGTGCAAGAAAACTATGCGATTGAATATTTTAGAAAAGAATGAAAGCAGTTTGAATTCCAGGTCAACATTGTGATCGATTATTGGAAACCAAGCAAAAAAAATATTTTTAGAAAATTCAGCAACAATTTTCCCAATTATTGAAATGGCATCATTGAAAAGATGATTTTCTAAATTTTAAGATGAAAAAAAATATTTTTTTCTGTAATTGTTTGGTAAATATCATAATCTAAATCTGTTTATAGACATTTAGCAGACGATTCCTTTACAGATATTTTATAACTGACATTATTTTTATTTTTATTAAAATATTATCAAAAGCTAAAAACAAACGATTTTTTCTTTGATTAACATATTTTTATTAATGTTATTTTTTAATTTTTTTATAAGAGTTGATGATCAATTGTGAACGTTTTGGAATCTGGCAATGCTTGTAATATATTCTGTTAAATGAAAAGAAAAAAAACAAGCCGATGGAATTCTAAAATGCTTGAAGTATTATTTTAGCTTTAAGAATTTAAAAAACTCTGCAAGCTATAGTGTAAAGGTTAAGAAAATGGGTAGTTTTCTAAAAAGCATGCAAGAGTAATAATAATATCGTGAAAAAAATGCTAATATTCAGTATAATTTGTATTTAATTAAAAAAATTTAAAAATAGTTTAGAGTACACATTTTTTTTTCTCAAGGAACATTTGTGCAAAATTTAATAACTGTAGATCAAGCAATTTGGCCTATATTATGCCAACACACACACATGATTCCATATACTTATCTTTAATATTAGTATAAATTAGTTCAAATAAGACTTCTGCAGAAGAAGGGAAAGGCCAAAATCCGAAAAGAAAACAATCTTCTACCTTTATTATTAGTCTCTTATTGAAATGAAAAGCTTATTTTCTTTCCTCTGCAACAACGTGCAACTCGTGACAAACCAAACTAAAAATATGGTTGGCTAATTGATAAAAAAAGGGTACTAATTGATTGATTAGATAAATATCTTCTAATATTCATTCGTTTATAAATAGATTATTCCGTTTTTGCTTGTGTTTTTATTTAGATGAATGTTTGATAAATTGACAGAAGCAAACAAAAATAAATAAATAAATAATAAGCTTCGAAATGGAAGTGGAAAATAAAAGCTAAATTTTTGAAAGAAATATTCATTATCTCTTTGATATTAAGATGAAATTTCGAGACAGAGAGTGTTTCTCAAACATATATATTTCTGTTATCCTATTAAACTGCAAAAATTTACTTGATAAGTATGATAAATGAGTAAACTTTTCTAGAGCAGGCCAAATTCGAAAATCAATCGTTTTCTTACGAATTTTTTTATTCTACCAGGCAAATTTCAAGATTCTTCAAGAAGATACAAACAATTGTAACAAGCTATTTTCTACTATCCTTAATTTTCTAAAAAGTAGACAATATTAATTTTTGCTTCTAAAGACGTTTAGAGCTTATTTTCTGCTGGATATCGTATTCTTTCAAGCGAAGTTTCTAATTTGTTCATGTAAAAGAATTTAGGTTCATACAACTGAAAGCATTTTGCAATTCATATTTATTTTTTCCAATGCCAGAAAGATACTTGGAATTCTTCTGGTGGTCTGTTTCAGCGTAATACTATTGCAAGAACAAATGTTAGAGAACAACCAAGAACTTTATTCTTCTGTCAACATTCTAATCATAAGAGTTATCTTCCAAATCAATAAATATTGGTTAGCGAACTGACCTTCACCTGACCTTTACCTGTTCACCTGATAATTGAGACAGTCATCATTTCCGTATCATTCGAAATTTTTCTCTTCGCAGAATTCCTTCTCATAGAATCTTCTCATATTTATAAGAATATATCTTTAGTTTTCAATTCACAGCAATTCTCTTTTATAGCTCATTGAAAATTTTAATTAGTCGTTTACAAGTTTTTTTAAATATAGATGTATGTTTTTTTTACACTTCGAAGGGTCTTCAATTACTGCATGTATAACTCCGATTATCTAATTTTGGAAATGCAATCATGAAAAAATAATAATGTTAGAGCTTATTTTAATGAATTTTAGAGAATTAGGCAATATTAGGCAGGAGACAATATCAATTATATAAATCAAAAATAAGAAATGATTTCAATTTTACATTCTCTTGCTCTGTAAAATAAAAAAAAAATGATTTTAAAATAATGAATGGTTTTGTATTATTTAAGTAGGCCTATCTAAGCCTAAAAGATTTATTCAACAAACATTATAAAAATACAGTATGACCTAGTATTTCTCCAAAATCATTTTTCCCTTTGAAATCTAGCATAAGCAGATGAAAAGATAATTGTATCAATATTAAATCGATATTTGCTGCTTTTGTAAATATTGGTGGCTGATTTCTTAATTGAGGTTCAGTTGATACTAAAGTTTCAACTGAATGTACACATATATAGTATGAGACGAAAATAATCAATGATGCGTAATAGAATCTAATTTACTTCAAACAATAAAAACATGCTTGAATATTTTATTCTCAAAAAGAATCAGGTAAGCATTTTAGGTATTTTTCCATGATAGATTAGACTATTCTGACTGAGTTCAAAATTTAGTATAGGCCTACAATCTGGAGCTGAAGATAGCATAATAAATACAATTTATATAATTATATGATTTTGACTTTTTGTTCACTTGCAGGTAGACAAACAGACATCCGATAGACGGATTCCACCTGAAATTTTAGCAGAATCTGCAATTTTGGAGTAGAAACTACAGGCCTGATTTGATATGTTGATATTTATACATTATACAACACATCCAGCTATTGCATATTTTATTTAAAAAAAAGATTTTTTTGGTTCAATAAAGTTTTATGCATCTCCTTCAATATCAAATTTTTTACAAATTATTTCAAAATCGTTTGTACAGCTGATATGATTAAGAGTTCTGTTTCATATGACCAGTTGCGCCATTTTACCTGACAATACCAAATTTTTATAATTGTTGGGAAAAGTGGCCCATTTGGGAATCCAAAAGACTGAAAAATTAAATAAAAAAGTTAATTCCAAATTTGGAACTTATAAAAATGTAAAATGCAAAGTCGGTCTTTAAATCTGCTAAAATCCTGATTTTCAACATTTCTCATATTGTCGAAATTACATGAATACCTCAGGTATTTTTGTTTAAAAAACAAAACAAAAAAACATGAGTTGAAAAGAATAGTTAATTACTCATATAAAAAATTAAGTAGATTTGATTTCCCAAAAGTTTTTTCCTGGAGAATTTTTTAACTTCTGCCGTTCCCACTAATCAAGGTTGCTGAATGGAGATTAGAAAATCCAATCAATCGTAATTTCAATTCTTATTGCAATCTAAATATTGCAAAATAAAACAAACATTGATATTTACACGAAAAAATTATCAATCATCACCCATAATAGTGCAACAATTCTCGCGGAAATCTAACGGAAGTAATACGACACTTTTTGAGACGTATACAAAATAAAATAGCACAGAGTAGTAGTTGCAAACAAGCGATGACAGCTCACGTAGCTGAAGACATTGATGGAAATCTTAGAAACGATTCTTAATCTGATAAACCAGCATGGAATTCCAAAATTTACCCAAGTTATCGCTCGACAGCAAGCCGCCCACACGTGTTCATTTATCAGCATTAGATAAGATATCAGGCGCGGGTCACCAAATTACTCTAATAAAAGCTTGGACAGTGGTCCACCTATAACTTCGTCATTGATAGGAATCTTTCAACAACTGGGCATCTTTCCAAGCGGGACGTTGCATTTTTTCCCTTTCAAGAAACAGAATTCCAAAGATATTGCTGCAAAAGTGATATATCTATGTTTCTGAGGTATGGAAAAGACTAGAGAATATGCTCCTCCGATAACAAAATTGATATTTTCAAGGTTTCATGCACTCGTTTTGAAGACACATTAATTTATTTACGAAAACACTTTTCGGATATCAACATCTAGCCTAGTTTATTTAATCCATTCAAGATTTAATTAATATGCTATCGTTTGGTGTTCAATAACTGGAATAATCGCTGTGTGTGTAGCTCTGCCAATTAAATCTTGGGCAGTTGTCCGGCTGTATGGGTCAGAGATGCGCGAAGTTCTGAGACAGATGCCGGTTTCGTTAAATGACCATTATTCAAAAAGTGATTGCGTACAGTGGGTACTGTTAGTTGGTTAAAAAAAATCGTCGGTCTTAGAAAGTTTTGTAGCTTCAATGGCATCATAGACTGTCCTAATCTTTGGAACTGAAAAATAATAAAATCTGTACTGCCTTGAATCACGTAAACTTTAATTAATATATCTCCACATTGTCATGCCTGAAGTTTAAGTTAAAAAGGGCGATTGATACAATACACAACATAACGCCATCCTGTGCCTATAACGCTAGGTTATCTAACCAGTTGGATGAGCACAAGATGGGAGAAAAGAAGAAGAGGAAGAAGAGGGAGGGGATCTGCATTTTTGAGGGACTTTTTGTTATTATTTGGGTTGCTTATCACAAGGGGAATTCTGGTCTCAACTATTGTAGGTCTTGAAGAGGTCTTGATATTTATGAATGTGGTTTACTATGGAGTGGATCTTGCCGCGTGAAAGGGTATTTGATGCAACTCTCCTGTACCATTCTTCTTCCAGACTTCTTTCTAGTTTTCTCATGTGCCATCAGAGAGTGAGTAGGCATTCTGTGGCATAGTGAATTGGAGATCCTATTTCCCCACTGCTATAGCAAGGAGAGTTGGCTAGATGGAATCTGTGTAGGTATGTCGGGAATGGGCCTTGTCCAGTGAAGAAAAGGACATTCGCTCTGTCCCAGTTGGCAGCGTAGAGAAACTTTCGGTATTATGTTATATGTGGAACGGCCTGTTTCGCCTTCTTCCCATTCCTTTTGCCATCTTGTCACCATATCGGTTTGGAGGATGTTCTTCAGATGAGATCTTGGAACCTTCATTAGATTCCGATCTTCATTCGCCCTAGCCGCTATTTTGGCTAGTTTGTCCGCCGCTTCATTCCCGTCATAGCCTGCATGTGCCTTGATCCGCGAAATTTTAATAACAGGATTTTCAAGAAGAAGGGAGAAGGTATCTCTTGCTAATTGGCTATTGATACAATCTATACAGTAACAGTAACATGAAAATACAGTAACATAAAAATGTAAGCTTTTTTATAGGTGCCTTCGAACTTAAATATTTACCGGGAGTCAAATTCCCTAAAGTTACACCACTAGTGGTGCGAGTCCTGGTTCGGGTATGGTTATTCTTCAGTCTATCTTCTGTCTGTGAGGTATGAAAGAGCCACCCTATAAAAAGGGGTTGTGTAATCGGATATGTGAGTGTCATGTTCATATGAGCTACAAGTCAGACTTCTACTCCTTTTACCCTCAGATGCTATAGCATTAACTCAGCTTAAACCTTTGACTTTATCAGTGGACATGTCTATGGAAAAGTCATCAGTAATAACAGCACTAGTGGTAAATCCATTTTTAAATAGAGTAGGTCAAATCTAATATAATGGTATCCAGAAGTATACCATCAGGTATCTTAACACACAGTGTTAAGTAAAATTCATTGCTAAAACTGTCACTGAAAAGTAATATTATTGAGGAATCGAATGAAATCTGCTTTATTATACCATTTTAGTAAGTATTTAATATCATTCAGTAGTAAAAATCTAATAACTTCTATGCATTTAACAACAATTTTTATAAAAATATAAAAATACTAAATATAAAATTTAGTATATTCTACTAATCCGTGTAGTAAAAATGACTAAAACATCAAATTTTAAAATTTTATGCATGATCATTGTTTTATTTAATATTAATTAATTTTCAGCACTTATAGTATTGGACTATCAAATGAAAAGAAACAAACAAACAACAAGAAACATTGGGAAGACCACTGCTTTCTTTTTTTAGACCCTTTTTGTTATTTCATACAAAGTGTCTTGACTAATAGAATTCGACCTAAAATGCTTTTGCACAGAGAAATTTCCAAAAGCTATACAATCTGTCAAAATGTGAGGGGAAACCGCTCGATATTCTAACATTAATTATCATTAGATAAAACTTTAAATACCTGTAGCTGTAGAAATACGTTCTTTATAAGCATGTGAAATATTTTTTCATGCAAGAGACCGTCTTCATATTTAAATTCATTCAAGCTCAATTTTTTTCAAAAAGCAATACTTAATTTCAGATACATATTCAAAATCTTCAGATTAAAATATTTTAAAAACATATTGAAATTTATAATTTTGTGTAAACTGTTAATTAACTGTAACTAATTGAAATTTCAATTCTTAACGTTGAATGAGAGGATTTTTTTTCAATGTATTTCAAGATAAAATGGAGCTTTAATAATAATGCTTGTTTTATATTTAAATAATCATTAGAAAGACAAAATATATGCATTTTTTAAAAATATAAAAACTTCATGTTTTTTATTAATTTACAAAAATATAAGTTTTTTTTAATCAAAACTTACAAAGACATAACACATTACTTCTCGAAGATCTATGCGATTCCGTTAAATAGTTTTTAAAGATATTTAGAAATAATTTAAAAAAAAAAATAGCATGATTTCCGTTTTTTTGAGGGGCGTCTTAACATTACAAAAAAATTCTTTAACATGAATAAATAATTGCTAAAATGGAGCATTAAATAAAGCGTGTCTTTCAACGTTGTTTAAGACGCATTTTTCTTCTTTTTGAGATAATTGTAAGAAAGAGGGGGAGAAAAAAACCTGTACAGAATTCTACCCCTCATACAATTCATGCGAAATTTTGTTTGATACAAATGGAAGGCGGTTATAGTTTCAAAATTGAATTGTGAGATTCTTAATTAATGAAAAAACACAAAAGTAAAATTCTATACGCAGTGTAAGTTTATGTGATTTATTATTAAACGAATGAATAGAACGTTATTGAATAAAATAAAAAAGTAACTCATTTTAAGTGGATATTATAGTGTCACTAGAATTTAACAAATATTTTTAAAAACATATGAATAAAATTTTTAAAATTGCTTCGTTAAATTAAACGTTCTTCTTTAATACTCTGGTAAAAGCTGGCAAAATAAGTTCATAAAAATGATTTTAAATATCGTTTGGTGAAAACATGAACATACATATCAACAGCATTATGATATTTATGTTTCAAACGCAGATGTAGTTTCTCTGTGATTTTATTTATAAACAAATGTTTCAGGAAATAAGAATTTGAAAATTATTTTTCAGCTGTTCCAAAAAGTTTTTTTTGTTTAAGTTTGTTTTATTAGTATTAACGGTCAAAATTGTCCAGACTTTTTTTTATTATTTTAATTAATATATCAAGATAAAGTTATTTGTTCTTTGCTAGCAATTGAATATGCAAATGCATAGCATGCATTTCGAATTTTTTTTAATCAAATTTCTCATCATTACAAAACGTAAAACAATATCTCCCCTTCTCTACAAAGCATAAACAGCCACTGATAAATTTATTAGCTAATAAAAATTGCAGAACTTTAAAATAACTCTTGTTTATTTAAGTTATATCGACTAGGTTACAAATATATTGGTTTGGAACTGAACGTTCAGAACTATCATCGTTATCGGAATAGCTTCGGTCTGAATTTAGAAACACCAATCTTGACACCAAAATCTCACTGCTCTAAATTGATGAAAATCCATTGCCAAAATGTATCCCTTAGACACACAAATTTTCTAGGTTTACGATTTCATTTGGTGTAAGGGCCGTTCAGAGATTTGTGGTGCTATCGGAGCCAGTACAATTGTCCAAAGCCAATGATTTATGTTTTCAATAAATGAACTGGTAAAAGACATGGATTTAACTATTGGTCATTTAATGGTCAGTCAAGTCAGTTCTCTGTGCTGTTTGATGATTTTAAAAATAGACTTTTGGAATTGCATTATTATATCTAATGGTTCGAAGGCAGATATCTCTATTTCTGTTAACTCAATCCATGGAAGTTATCTATCTATCTATCTCTTAGACATACAACAAGTGAACAGTTATTTCAACAGTTCGTTCTTTCTATACAGTATTTAACATAAGCATTTGCTTCTAGACACAGATAAGGCAGGATAGATGTATTTATGTAGGTTAGAAAGTCTGCCAAAATACAAGTACAGTCATCGCTGTAACAATGAATAAAAGAAACGATTGCAGAGTTCAACAACCTCCATCATAGGAAAAGATATGATTTTTCGAAATTCCTTTCCCTTTTGGGATTTTCGATGTATCAGCGTTTACCGTTCAAAGTCCAGCCCTGAAACTTATTTGGCAAAAAACGTAGCAAACGAACAAAGTCTTCGAAAAAAAAATTCGAAAAGGAAAAAGAACTGAGCACTCGTGGAAGTTAATAGATTATATTCTAGAAGCAAGAGCGCGTGGCGAAGTTATAAGTTCTATTTTTACTGTATTTGAAATTAGGCAACATAGTGATAATAACCACCACTACACTAGTTACATTTTATCTCCACCGCTATGTCCCTCCCCGTTGGTAGATCTTTTAGCATATTTTTTGATAAGCGATTCTTAGAAAAAAACATTAATTCATGAGAGTTTTTCAGTAACGTTCTTGAACAATCTAATAATTCATAAACTACATGAAATATGGGACATGGCTTAAACAGAACTGGAAGTTTCTCTACGAACACATTCGCCATAACTTCCAAAGTATTCTGATTGAAGATTTATTATGAATAATTAAAAGAGAATTAATAAAAAGGAAATTAATACCATTGCTCACATTTAACGTTATGATAAAATTGATATTTACTATTATGGATTTTAATTAAAATTTGACCAATAATAGTTTATGACATAATTATTTTCAGCCTTAATTTTTTAAAATTAAAACATTTTTTTCCAGATTTATCAGTTTTAGAGAAATACAGATTAGATTCTTGAAAAATCTAATAATTCATAAACTACATAAAAAATGGGACACAATTTAAACAAAATTGGAAGTTTCTTTACGAACACATTCACCATAACTTCCAAAGTATTCTGATTGAAGATTTATTTGGAATAATTAAAAGAAGATTAATAAAAAGGAAATAAACACCATGGCTCACTTTAAATGTAATAATAAATTTGATTATTTTTTGAATTGATCTCTCCTGTTATGGATTTTAATTAAAATTTGACCAATAATAGTTTATAACATGACTGTTTTCAGCCTTAATTTTTTTAAATTATGACATTTTTTCCCCAGATTTATCAGTTTTAAAGAAACATGATTATTTAATGCTATATTAATATAATAAAATGGAAGGATTTCGATCATTGCTGTATGAAAAATAATATTTCAAGCGGATTTTAATTTTGTTCCTTAAATAATAATTCAGATTTTAAATGAAATCAAAAGTAAGTCATATAAAAGACATGAAAAAGTATTTTTTGAAAGTTATAAAAATTAATCTTAAGTTGTTGCTGATTGGAGTATTTTTAATTATTTTTAATGAATTAATTTATTACTAATTAGTAATTAGTTTAAAACGGGTTTGTTAAAATGGGCTAAAAGAGATAGAGAGAGGGTATAATTTTATGTGCGATAAAAAGGGAATTATAAAATTCTTTAAACAAAATTGCATGCTTGTATTATTTTTCAAATACAGAACTTTTTTTTCTATTTCTTTTGATAGAAATAGAACCTTATCTAATAATAAAAATAATCGTGGCTGAAATAAGTTTATAAGGTAGCATTTGATACTGTAACATTTGTTTTAGTTGATGTTATTATATAATGAACTCGAAATATAAATTTATATGTAAAGTTTTTTTTTCATCAAGTCAGATCATAAAACTGTTTTGGGGGTGAGTTTTTTGGCTTCCGTAGGGAAAAAATTATTATCTGCACGAGCATTTCAAAAGATCAGCTTTTAATAACGTATTGCTATTGCAATTACAAAAACTCCGATTAAAAAAATAAATTAATGACTACAGCAAATAAAACTTAGAAAAATGCCAATCCGAGCACGTGATCATATGAAATAAAATAAATAGGAAATGTGATTTTTTGTTAAACAATAAATGCGAGACAAAGTTTTTTTGGATCGTTTGCAATACTAAAGTGACTCATTCAATGAAACGATTAAAATGAATAAAAATGTAATTTAACTTGCACGAGCACGTGGTGCTTGGCAGTTCAAGAAATTATGTTTTGATATGATACATTGAAATATGCATCGTAAACTTCATTTTAATCTTTTTTTTTTGGCCTTTTTGAAATGTGAACAACAAAACAGGGGAAAAAAGAACTCTTTAAAGTACTCATAAAACTGAACGATACACAGTCACTCAAAAAATTGGGAGTTCACCTTACTTTTACTTGATAAGTCCGACTTTCAATACAAGTAACACATTAACTAGAAGTCCAAACATATTTTTATTTTTACACATAACAAATGGTTTAATTTAAAGTAAAAATAATGAAAATGCAACGAAAATGCCTCTAAACTGAAAAATATCAGAAGCATTTTAAGTAAACACTAGCAGATTTTTGCCTCCAAAAATAGAGAACATCAAATTTTTGTAATGTCGCTCAAAGAAAGAAAGTGTAAATATTTAATTGCTTGTCTTTTGTCTTTTATAATGACTTTTAGATGTCATGGTGCTGATTCAACCATTTTTTGGTGGTACTTGAAGATATTTTGCCACATTCTTCTTGCAACAATTGTTTTAAAAAGGATTTGTTTCTAACTTTGTGTTTTTGAATCCATATTTTGAATGTGGACCACAGATATTGAATGGAATTGATATCAGGGTACTGTGGTAGTGTGTCTAAATGCTGTTTACAATGAAAAAAATCACATTATTTCAGCGTTGCGTGCATTTTTGTTTGGATCGTTGTACCACTGGAAAATGAAATTTCCCCCTAAAAACAAATTTTTTGCACTTTCCTTCAGATTGCTATGAGCATATGGTTTATCCAAATTTCTGTAGAAAATTTATTAAATCATAGTCAGAAATGTAAGTTCTGAAACTGTGCAAAATGCTATTAGACAAGCTGGATATAAAAGTCAAATTGTTAGAGAGAAACCGTTTATCAGATTGCAAATTCAGGAAAAAAAAAAAGAATTTGAAGTTTTCAAAAACTCATCAATTGAAGACAAATAATTTTTGGAAGGAAGTTATACTTAATAATGAAATAAAATTCAACATTTTTGGCAGTGACAGCCGTTACAAAGTGTGGAGAGAGCCTAATACTGCTTTGGATTTTAAAAAATTACGTTCTTTAGCTATATACATGGTGGTAAATCCGTCATAATTTAGGGTGGTATATCTTCATTCGGGATAGGAAATTTATTTCTAATTGATGGTATTTCAGAACCATACGGTGTACTTAAATATACTTTCTAGCAATCTGAAGAAAAATGCAAAAAATTTGATTTTAGGAGGAAATTTCGTTTTCCTGCAGTACAATGATCCCCCAAAAGAATGCACGTAACCTAAAATAATGGTTCTTTTCATTGTTATCATCATTTAGACACACTAACACAGTACCCTGATATCAATTCCACGTAATATCTGTGGACCACATTCCAAATATTGGTTCAAAAACACGAAAATATATATTGAAAATTCTATTTAAAACAATTGTTGCAAGAAGAATGCGTAAAATATCTTCAAATACCACCAAAAATTTGTCAAATCAGCCTTACGACGTCTAAAAGCTATTATAAAAGTCAAAAGACATACAATTACATATTGAAACTTTATTTCTTGGCGCAATATTTCAAAAATTTTGTTGGTGTACTCTCAATTTTTTGAGGCAAAAATTTGCTAATATCTATTTAAAATGCTTCTGATATTTTTCAGTTTAGAGATGTTTTTGTTGCATTTTCATTATTTTTACTTTAAATTAAACTATTTGCAATGAGTAAAAATAAAAATATGTTTGGACTTCGTGTTAATGTGTTATTTGTACAGAAAATCGTATTTATCAAGTAAAAGTAAGGTGTACTTTCAATTTTTTTGAGCGACTATATATATAAGGAGAAACTTCCTGATAATCTGATGTTACATACTATTTTACTGTCACCATTTGCTATTTTATGAAACATGGACGATGACATTTTGTTTTAAATAGTAATCAAAGATTGTTATTGGATAAAAAATTGGCAAAGATACGAAGTCATAAATCTATTTAACTCAGGAACATAATTAAAATTTATCGACATTTCTTCGAAAATAAAATTCAAATATTGAACACCTTCACTTTTCTCACCTTTACAAATTAATCTAAATCCATTTTCCATTTAATAATTAATTATTGATTTCAAAGGCAGTTATTAAATAGCTTCCGTCGAATAAAAAAAATAGTGATAGCTATATTTTTTAAGAACACTATAGGAATATTTTATTAAACTCAAGACAAAGCTCTTATACAAATATAACCATAAAAAATGCACGATTTTTTTTGGATTTATATTTATAAAAAAAGATCAAATCTTTCTGATTATATAATAATTCTGCTAAAAGATTAATAAAAGTGAAATTAAAATTGCAGGCTGTCCCGAATATGAATAGTGATATATTTGTTAACTGTTATTAAAATTAAAAATTTCTTTATTCTTTGACTAAAATATTCGTAAAATGTTATTGCTCAATTATGTCTTCTTTTCATGATAAATGTTAAGCTCTTCCCCAATTTAGGACTGGGAATTTCTCATAAAATATAGCTTAAAAAAGGTTAAAATGAGATCTGCTATACATGTTTCAATGTATCATGTCAGAACATCATTTCTTGAACGACCAAGCACCACGTGCTCGAGAAAGTTAAATTATATTTTTATTCATTTAAATTGTTTCATTGAATGAGTCACTTTAGTAACTGCAAAAGATCCAAGAAACTTTGTCTCGCATTGATTTATTTTTTTTAAAAAAAATCACATTTCTTATTTATTTCATTTCATATAATAGCTTGCTCATAATGACATTTTTGTAGGTTTTATTTATTGTAGTTTTAACTTATTTTTTTTAAATCAGAGATTTTGTAAATACAATGGCAACACGCTATGAAAAGCTGATTTTTTTAATATGCTCGCGCAAATAATACAATTTTTATTTTTCGCCTACGGATTTTTGTTGACTACATAAACCTCATCCCCAAAACCTCATTTTCTGACATGATAATAATGTTTAAAAATATTTTTTTTTCAAATCGTTTGAAACGCTTATATTTAAAATATGAAAAAAAGATCAGAAAGTTAATTACTTTTAAAATTAAAACATATAAACTCAAGCATTGTATTGTAACAGTTTTAAAAGTGTAGCAATCGGTATTGAGATACTCTCAAAAGGCTGTTGTTAGTTTATATTGCAATTTAGAAATATAAAAAATGGCAAAATCTAAAATCTAAAAAAATGTACATGTTCTCCTCCGAAGCTCTAAAGAATGACTCTCAAATATCCAATAACAGTAGTTTTTAAACATTGACAACGCCGAATAAATGACATATTGTAAAAAAAAAAACTAGTCGCAAACAGCAAAACATTTGCTCTCTTGCTTACTAATGAATGTTTTTAAATGACGCATGTATTTCGTAAACATTTCGTGTTAATAAAATGTGTCATCTAATGCAAACAAGAAAAATAATGTATTGGGCATTTGAGCGATATTTTAGATATTTTAATAATATGGTGACAGTAGTTTGGGCATTAAAAAAGTTTTATTCTTTACGAAAACAAACATTAAAACACACACCTGTTCTTATGACGAAGCAGAAAGAAAGCGAATAATAACTTTATTTAATATTCTAATGACATTAAAAGTTTTGGAAAAAATAAAAGGAAAGTTGTTGTTCGTATCATCAAAGCTAATAATTTCTGCTATCATTTTTCTAATATATAAAGTTGTTTTTGTCCATTGCTTAAATGTAAAAATTGTCGAATTTATTTTCGATGAAGAATTTTCGATTTTATTGCTAATTTATTCGATTCGAAGATTGATAGAAGAAAAACGGACGAAATTGAGAGCTATCAGTTATAGTGTGTAGCATATGAAATTTCAAAACAAACAAATGAAGATATTTTGATTCAGTAGTAAAACATTGTATTTTATTGAAATAAAATGTCTAATAAATAAATCATTTTTAATTTTCTACACATACCACCAAGGCATCAATTAGAGAATTTTCGTCAACTTCAACGAATACTATGGAGATTTTATTTATGATGTCAAACACATTTTACAATAATTGTTTGATTCGTCTATGAATGACGTTCTTTATCAATTTAATATCTGAAAAATAGCAACTACTCTATGAGATTCCTGCTAGGTTTTTTTATTGTTGTTCGTAAAAATTGATAAAATCTAGTTTTGTGACTCAGTTTCTTCCAAAGTTGGAAAATTTAAAAGTTGCCATTACATAAATACGTTAGCAGGAAACCTTAATCCTTATCTAAATTAGTGATTTTCAAATGTACAGTACCGCTCTTTTAAAGTTTCCACTTACGCATGTATATGTAAGCACATATACACACATTCATCTCTATAATAAGTACAGATTTAATGTTGCTAATTCAAATTAATTTAAAAGTAGAAATAGTAAAGATAGTGCTAATTTATGGTTAACATAATTCTAAAAATAATATAAAAATCTTTATTGGACATTTTGTGTGCTCATGTGACTTGTTAAGGTCGAGGTACGAACCCGAGACTCTATGGCGAGTAGCCGAGTAACATAATAACAATACTGAAAGTATACTTCAGTATCGTAGTTGGTATCTGGCTTATGAATCAAGTGCCACAATACTCTCCCATCAGTGAGTTGGCGGAGAGACGAACGATTTTTACAGCGCCAAGCGTTACATTGAGAGTGTGAGTGCGATGATTCGTCAAGTAAGTTTGACGGATTTGTTGGTTTCTGAGCCAAGTGAGTGTGACGGCTTTTTTTTGGTAGCTGCGTCAAGTGAATTTGACAGCTTTATTTTGTTGCTACGTCAAGTGTGTATGACGGCTTTATTTTGGTAGTTGCGTCAAGTGAGTCTGATGACTTTTGTTGCTGGTAGATGACGCCACGACAGTTGTACAAGATTGCTTTTTAAGGTCACCATTGCGGCGTCTGAAGGTCGAGTACGAACCCGAGACGATAGGGCCAGTAGCCGAGTAACATAACCACAATACTAAATGTATACCTTTGTGCCGTAGTTGTTATCTGGTTTGTAAGACTAGCGCCACACTCATTCTGCGTATCTTAAGAATAATGTCATGGTGTAAGCATTTTATTAAAAATAATCCATTATTGTTTGATATGCTGATTGTTTGTGAGTACTAAGAATATGTGAGTGTATGTATTGAATGTTTCTAAGCTAATGTTTTAGTAAATAAAAGGTTTGAAGCTTTTCAATGGAATCCAATGTTTTTTAAGGAAGGCTTGACTTACTTGACTGCTTTCCAGTTTTCTTTATCGTCGTATAGTTTATCATCCGAAATTTATCTACTATTGATTCATCTATCAGGCTCAAACATTTTGAAAGTTTTCACCTCAATCGTGAAAAAAAAGATGAGTTAGAAATTTTGAATTTTTAAAAGGGAAAAAACAACGTATAATTGAAACCTACATTATTTGCTTTGTATAAACGAGATATTTTTTCATCACAATGGCTGTGGATGAATAGGGATTTTGATAAATGATCTATAAATAAATAAATAAAAAAAAAAACATTATAAACGGTGCTTTCGTATGGCTGAATTTCTCCCTCCCCCAAAATTTAGTGACAAAAATAACTGTTTTATGTTCTTATTGCCATTAAAATCTGTTAATAATTAAAAAGAAACAATAAATTCCTAAAAACTTTTGTGAAGAAGTGCCAAAAAAAAAATTCATCTTAAAAAGTTTTAAAAATAAGAGTTAAAAAATTTTAGTTAAAAAAAGTTTTAAAAAATTTAAACTTTTAAACTTTGTAAAAGTTAAAGTTTAAAAATTTTTAAAAAGTTTTTAAATAAAGTGACATTTGCACAAGTTACAACCGAAAGAACTTTCTTTGCGATGCACATTTTGTGCATTCATTCAAATTTTTTATTCGTATTTTATTGGAATGATAACAAACACCTTCAACACCAGCTCGAAAGAGATAATAAAATCACACATGACCTACTAGTAGAAATAGAAGATAAGGCCAAATTGATAAGAGCATTGATTTTGATTTGCTGGTCAATAAAGGTGAATTCTAGGAATAAAAATTTTCGCAAATATATGCCACGATGATCTTATAGATCTTCTTCCTGTTCAGGAATATCCAGAATTAGAGCGATGAAAAGTATCGGCGAGAAATGTCCCCGTCAGATTTGCATGTACAAAAATCTAATTTTCCACACACGGAAACTTTAATTATTTCCAAGTAAAGTTTAGAAAATACTGATTTTAAAAGAAAAAGTACGTTGTAATGTGCTTTCCTTTTCTTTAAACACAAAATAATGCATAATAAATTAAAATTAAGAGAAAACCTAGTTCGTAGCTAAAGACTTCTTAAAATCTGCAATTGTGACTGAGGAATTACCACCTTTTCTCATGCTTAAAATTTCTTGACAAGCTGATTTGTTACTTCTTGTCTTGTAGCTAGAGTATATTCCTCGTTATTACCAAAATTGAAAATACACATTTCATACATATTTTATTGCAATATCTTAGAAAAAAATCGAAAGCATCGAAGCATACAAGAAGCTATTCAGAACAGAAGCTTTGGAAAAAAGAGATGCTTGAATTACTTTGTCAAATTTCATTCTAGCCATTTTTCCAATCACAACGATCAAGTCCGACAACCTGTCCGTTCAATTAAAGTTGATGAGATTTATATCGAGACCAATGTCAAGTTAGATCACCATAACATAACTCATAAGATTGCAGAGAAGGTCAAAGTATCGCATACATGGATTTAAAAAAATCGCTGTATTATGTTCAAAAACTCGATTTATAACTCCATTATTGATTTATGGAAATTTATTTGACTCACTGAGATTCGCTTCTCAGATACAACGAAATTGATCCATTTCTGAAATGGCGATTACTAGAGGATAAAAGTAGATAATTTATAAGAACGTAAATCGAAAAAAATAGTGGGTAAATATAGGAGGAAAACTAACCCAGAGAAAGGCAAAAACTTCTATTCAACGAACAAAAATGATTATTCTATATATTTGATGATATTATGAATGAATTTTGCACTTTGAATTTTTACCAAGTGACCAAATATTTAATTAGTTGAAACAAACAAATGCCTCTATTCAGCAAATCCCCCCCAATTGAGCAACGCAATTCAAGAAGAGCGATCAAAATTAGTAAATCATAAGAGTATGGTTTACCAAAGTGAAGATTCAAGGCCCCATGCATTGCTTGGTCGCACGTCAAAAAATATCAGAGATGGTCTGCATGGCTCTGCTTTTGCATCTTCAGATTTTCGTTTATTTTGTTTAATGCAAAACTACTGAAATTGCAAGATTTTTCATTGGTGTTGATGATGTAAAATTTCAATTAATTCAGAGTTTTGCTGACAAAATTGAGAATTATGAAGTTGTAATGTTTATGACTGCCTGAAAAACGTCAAAAGATCCTCGATATAAACAGGCTATGACTTTTTTTACAATTAATCACCCAGTTATTATGGAACTAAACCGTTTAAACACAAAACTATCAGTTAAAAACAAAACTAGGTGGTTTTATCACAAAACTACCAAACGGACTTTACTAATGGGGTAGGTACTTACGTATTAGACCGTCCAACTTTATCACCAAATTTGAAGTCGACGCCAATGAGTTGCTAAACCGCCAATTATGGCAATCCGGCAATGGTGTAATCCGTTGATCTTTATCGCCAAATTTAAATCCGTCGCCAATGAGTTACTAAACCGTTGGCGACCATTGGCGAAGACGGTCTAATACGTAATTTCCATGGAATAAAGTTATTTTTTTAAACAAATATATTTAAAATCAATCATTCAGTTGCCAACCCAATAGCATTATTTTGAACATTTATAAAACAATTTTAAACATTAATTTTGCACATTTATACAATATCTTTAGCAGATTAATTTTGTATTATATTTTAAGTGTTATTTTATTCTTCGAGCAAGTACATTTCTTTTTGTTAAAAACATTAGAGATGAAAATATTTTCATCTCCAACAACGCTGGTTATATCAGTTTGTATAATCTATATATTTTTTCTGTTTATAATCTATGACGCATTGAGAAAAAATATTTACGACGCAAATGCCATTCAAACTCATAAAATTGACATTGAATCTGAAGTAAACATTTCTGTCTCCTAATAAAGAGAAACAGTTAATGGTTTGAATAAAAAATACATATATGATTAAAAATAAAATTTTATTTCTGTAGAAATGATTTATTTTCTTTATGTACATGGCACAAAAAGCAAAATTATCTTAATATTGATATAAACCATTGTGGTTACTTACCACATTTTTTTATATTATTACCAAGGATTTTTATTGGTTTAAAAACTAAAAATAATTCAATCAGATAAATAATTGCTATTTTTAAAATATCCTTATCTTCTTTACCTACATCTTCGAAGAAATAATAAATATGTAATATGGGGTTTAAGAGAAGAGAATGGAACTATGAATAGTAAAAAACTTGGATTAGTGATTTAATTATATTAAAAGGAAATGTTATTCCAACGCTATAACTCAAAAGATGGCAAAATTGGAAAGTTTTAATGAGAAAATTAAAAATAAAATTATTATTGAAGAACAAGAACACATATGAAAAACTGTTGCCAAAATGCATTAACAAAACTTTAAAAAATTTAAAACGAATAATAATTGCATTATGGATAATTACTAATTTGCTTTGTTTTCATATTTTTATTAATGCAAAATTAATGATCTAAAAATGTTATTTTTATCCTTTTTACTCATATTTTAAAAAGTTTTTTCAACCTAAGTATAATCTGAGTAAATTTTACAGATTAATAGAGAATAATTTATGGAAAAAGCTGTCTGATACTTTAAAAAATAATTCAATTAATATTCCAATTTTAACATCAAAAAAAGATTTCAAATGTAAAAAAAATGAGGCTTGAATGTTATACTTTTTTATATAAAATTTTCTACATAAAACTATTTTCGTCTCGAGATATGGCAAGTATTTTAACTAATATAAAGGTATTTACTGATGTCAATAATGCTGCTTATTAGCAAATTAATATTTTAAGAGATTTTCCTATAAAATTGTTATACATTTTTATAAGTTAATATTCAGTTCTAATAATAATCTTAAAAATCTGTAAATAGAATTCTGAAGTATAAAATTCGGAGTTGAAGAGAAGAATTCCTTTTAAAATTTAGTAAATCTTATTTGAAATAAATGATACTCTTCATTTATTTAATTTTATAGATAATGATATTAATATTCGCATTATTAGCTTCTAAAGATAGTTCCATTAATTAACTTCTTTAGAAACAAATACTTTCATCTTTTCAAATATATTTGGCAACAGCATTACAAATACTGTTATGCTATATTGAAATAATGCACTTATTCCTAAATGCCATTATTTTCGAGAGTTAAAGCTTTCCATCTTCAGTAACGGAGAATTTAATCGCTTTGTTTTGCAGAAACCCTAATGCATTCCTTGATGAATTACAATAGGTCTTGGAGTTCAATAACATGGCGAACAGTAAGCAATAAAAAGAGACATCTGTTTTATATATATTAGAATATAATTTTCCTCTAATATTAAAACTCTCTATTTTCAGAAGCGGCGAACGTAATCTTTTTGTTTTGCAAAAATTGTAATACTCACTCTTTGATGCATTAGAGGTTTCGGAGTTCAATAAACGACAAGTAGCAATAAAAATAGAATATGATTTATGTCTAAATATATAAAATTATAGGTAATAGAAAATGCTGAAAGTCAGGTAAACAAAGTAATTACGATAATTCTTGTCCCTGCGTGATTCGGTGGCTTTTAATGTATTTTCGGAACATAGTCTAGAAAATAACGAATGGCTTTTCGTTAGAATCTTAATGTAACATAGAAAGATGAATTTCAAGAAAGTATATTAAGGCGAAGAATTCTTCTGTAAAATAATTTGTGCATTAAGACCCAAATGTATTTGCGATGCTTATGCTCAGTAGCATTTAATACATTATCAGGACATATTTTAATAATAATAATATTAAAAATGGGGAAAAGTCTCAACGGAAATACGAATACAACGAATTTATGAATATACGAATTAATTATACGACTTGTTTTCTAAAGGCATTTATGAAATAATTCCAAAATCTAATTATTTATATTAAAAAAAAACTTGGAAAAACTAAGAATTCGATTACATTTTTGGATACCATTCACGAACTAATAAATCAAAAGAAAAAAATCTTATTTGAAAGTATAGTAAGAAGATACATAAGACTTTATTCAGACATAAAAAAGAAACAAAATTATTTCCGTAAAACAAAATAAGAAAAACAACAATAAATGAAATTTGTCTTCTGTAGATTCTAATATTAGCTGCTATCTCTTTACATACTCACACATCACACACACACATACGCACAAACTTTTGTTAGAAATGCATTATTCATCATTGTTATATTATTGTTAGTTTATTGTTATAGTATATTATTGTTATAGGATATTCATCATTGTTATTTATAGTTAGTTTATAGTCATATTGTTAGTTTGCATTATTCATCAATGGGATTTTCTAAATGATTAAATATGCAAAGCATCGTTGTTCGTTGATCGTTATCGTTTCAACGATCATATCGTTGTTCACATTGACATTTATAAAAATAAAACGCTTATTTTCAATGTACCCAACAATTATATTACTTATTATTATTTATGTTGAGTAGAAGAGTTTTGGGGGGAGGGGAACAGAAATATTGGGTGAATTTTCAATATGTCACCATTCTATGCAGACCATAGCTAAGCAACCTTATTAACTCACTGACATTAGAAACAGATTGGAATCAATTTTCAGTGATTCAAAGCTGGAATCTTGAATTCTGAAATTTAGAGGCTTATTGACCGTATAAAAAGGGGAAGGGTGTATAGACCCTACGTTACTTCTGAAGACTAGAGCCAATATGGTAAAATATTAGATTGTTCATTTCACTTTTTGAAATCATTTCTAATGAAGCAGCTAAATAAATAACAACTCAGCCAAAGAGCCCTTTAACCCTTCTACGCCAGTAATGGCATCTGGACTGCGTGCGAAAAATATCGTATTACATACACAATAATACCTATTTTTCTATTTTCGTGTAGCTATTTTTAAAAATTCACATTATACTTTGTTCTTTATTTGACTCCCGTTTTATGTTTCAAATTTTTTCTGACTTGCATGAGAATTTTTACTCTTTATTCCAAAAGAAAGACTTAAAAAAGTAACGAAATTATTTATAAAATCATTCGACAGAAAACATAAGCAAATTTATTAAGGAAAACAAATATAAATATTTACTTACTATAAAAAGATATTTTAGAATAATGTGATCGCTAAGCAGTTTCCGAATTATTTTAAGCATTTACCAAAAAAAAAAAAAACCACCTCTTTATTGTTTTGAAAATATAGATGTTTGTGCTACTGTATTATGTAGAGACAAACTAGCTTAAAAACAATTCCTGTGCATGAAGAAATATGCATTTATTTGTCTTCTTCTTTGCTTTGCTTCTTAGCTTTAGGATGTCGATATCATATCTGTTATTAAATCAAAGTAAAAAAACTAAATATTGAATCTCAAAAAAATTGTGATATTTTTTAAAAATATATGATAAATTTTCCCAAAACTGAATGAATCATATGAGAATTCAAAAACTTATGTACAGAAAAATAAGTCCGCAGTGCTTATAGTATTTACTTGATATTGTTTCTTTAAAATTAATTTTTTTAAATCAAGTTTTTATTTTGTCCTATCTGATTGCATTTTTTGTAGATGGATGTAGACTTTTTGACAGCTCAGCTTTTCGACAAAACTTTGAAATTTTTTTTTCTAAAAAAATTTAACATTTGAGTTAGTCGGAACAGATATAAATAAATTATCTTTACAAAAATAATGAAATTATTTTTTTAATCACTGTATTTTTTTCTTCGATGAAATAAAATTAAATGAAACCGGTTGCATCATCTTCACTGGTTTTATTACTTTAGAGAGAAAATAATCAAAGAAATTTTAAAATTGAAAACGGAGAATTTTTTTTTTAAGTTGAAAAGAACTGATTTTAATATGGTCACAGTTATTGCAAATGAAATTGAAATTAAAAGGAGCTATATTAACTTTCAGATACCTGAGGCAATAAGCAACTATAAACAAAACTTAAATAGAAATATAACTTTTCGAATTCTTACTATTGTTTTGACCCAAGAAACGGCATCATTTATTTATTGTCGCACTTTAACATTTTTTTTTTTTCTATTTATAATCAGAACAGGAGTTTTTATATATTTAAGTTCCCAAATCAGCTAACGGGCGAATTAAAAATAAATCGTTTGGTATTCCGTATTATTTGTTGAAAAAAATCCTTACTTCAGTTTCGTAGTTTTTTAAAAAATACATTGTAAATAAATCTTATTATTATAATTTATAGTAAATTTAAAAAATTGCTATCGTATAGACAGAAGATTTTTTTATTTCCATAGATGTATACTAATTAAATTTAGATGGTTTAATTAAAAAAAAATTAATAAAGAATGCTGTGGAATTTTAAGAAAAAAAAATATCTAGCAAAGTTATATTTATATTGACTGATCATTTTATATTTATAATTGCATTGTTCACAGAGAAAAACGCAGCAAATTTTGAATAACATTCAAACATTAGCTTTATTTTGTTGATTATGAATAGTTTTCCTCATATAATGAAATATAGGAATCAAAATGTTCGAAGAATAATCTATCTTTCAAAACAATGTCGTTTAGAACGCAATAAGATTAAATGCTGCAATTATATAAATATATTGATATTGGCCTTACCGTTATAATAATACAAAAAAGATAATTAAAATAAAAGATTAAAATGAAATCTGCTTTGCATATTTCAATGTATCATGTCAGAATATAATTTCTTGAATGGCCAAGCACCTCGTGCTCGTGCAAGTTAAATTATATTTCTATTCCTTTTAATGGTTTCATTGAATGAGTCAATTTAGTATCACAAACTATCCAAAAAAACTTTGTCTCGCATTTATTGTTTAAAAAAATATCTCACTTCCTATTTATTTCATTTCACATAATCGCGTGCCCACAATGACATTTTTCTAGGTTTTATTGGTTATAGTTTTTTACTTATTTATTTTTAATCAGAGCTTTTGTAAATGCAATGGCAACCCGTTATTAAAAGTTGATATTTTTGAGATGCTAATAATGAAATTTTTATTGAATTATTGCATATTTTATGCAGATAATAAAATTTTTATTTTCTGCCTATGGATTAAAATTTTTATTTTTCGCCTATGGATTTTTGTCGACGCCGGAAACCTCATCCCCGAAACAACATCATGTTCTGACATGATAATAAACAGACATAAAAGTAGTGAATTAAGTGCAATTTCTGCCTATGTAGGTATGGTCAGTTCAATTCGAATTATTTCTTTTTCATTTTTTAAAACAGAATTATGAAGCAATTAATATTTTTAATTCATATTCTCGAAATAATATGGAAGCGTAAGATTTCAGTTTTGAAGAATTTCCACAATTAATCTTTTAAAATTCCAGATTTTTTCTCTCTGATCAATTAAAGCAATTAGGTTTTTTTTCTAAGCATATATTATTATTATTTTTAATTTTCACATTTTTTTTTCTCAAAATTCTTAGAAGTAGTCTCACTTTCACAGCTGGTTTGATTTGAGTAATTGCGTGACACTTTATCCAGAGAACGAAGTAAGACAGCAATCTGTCCGCACGTCTGCCATTGCCAACCATTAAGGTCAGTGCGACCCACCCAGCTGCTGTCATTCCTTCTTCCCTCCCCGTCCGCATCCTATACACACAAACACATCCTCCAAAAAAATGTAGCAAACAATCTCGACATCGGTGATTGCGATTCGGAGAAAGCACGCCTACTACCCTCGCCAATGAAAACGAATCTCTAAATGACGTCATCTCAAATAACAAATTCTAAGCGAAAACACAAGCTGCCTTCAAGGCGAATTTATCGCCTTTTGGCGAAAATATCTGGTTTGCGGTTTTGAAATGCGTTATTAAACCTATTTACCTATTATTTAAGAAAAGCGTAGGGAAATTAATGAAGGAAAAAAAAATAATAAAGATTAAAATGAAATCTGTCATGCTTATTTCAATGTATCATCTCAGAACATAATTTCTTGAACGGCCAAGGCACCGCGTGCTCGTGCAAGTTAAATTATATTTGTATTCCTTTCAATTGTTTCCTTGAATGAGTCACTTTAGTATTGGAAACGATCCGAAAAACTTTGTCTCGCCTTTATTGTTTGAAAAAATATCGCATTTCCTATTTATTTCATTTCATACGATCACGTGCTCAAAATGACAATTTTCTAGGTTTTATTTGCTGTAGTCATTTACTTATTTTTTCTTAATCTGAGCTTTTGTAAATGCAGTGGCAACATGTTATTAAACGCTGATCTTTTGAGACCCTCGTGCAGAAAATAAAATTTTTATTTTTCGCCAGTGGATTTTTGTTGACGTCAGAAACCTCATTGTCAAAGCAATATCATGTTCTGACATAATAATGGTGGGAATTTTTGCACTTCAAACGTGTTTAAGGTAATAGAGTAGTCTTATTTCTATCTCCACAAGTAATAAGTGTGTGTGTGTCGATGCTCCACCGGGAAGGCTGTCTGATGTCTAAATGGTGCCTAAATGTTTTTACATGTGTACTTTAGAGAACAGGATGGATGCATTTCAGGGCTCTTTCTTTGAAATTTTAACCCGAATTTTATAATTTTAAACGATGATGCCAAACGATATTATTTTACAAAAGTACCTTTTTAATAAGTTAAATTACAATTTTATTCATTTTAATGGTTTCATCGAATGAGTCACTTTAATATTGCAAACGATCCAAAGAAACTTTGTCTCGCATTTATTGTTTAAAAAATATCACATTTCCTATTGGTTTCATTTCTTGTAATCACTTGCTCAAAAGGACATTTTTCTAGGTTTTATTCGCTGTGGTAATTAACTTTTTTTTAAAAAAAATCAGAGCTTTTGTGAATGCAATGGCAGCACGTTATTAATTGATTTTTTTTTTGAGATGCACGTGTAGATAATAAAATTTTTATTTTTCTCGTACGGATTTTTGTTGACTACCAAAAACTTCAACCCAAAAACAACATCATGTTCTGAGACGATAAAAAATACATTTTAGTTTTAAATTTATTAAAAAGCAAACGGGATTTTTTTTGTGTGTGAGAGAGAGATGCAAAGTGACTTTACGTAGATTAAATTCTATTTTTTTTTTCAGAGAAAGTGATAGAAAATGGCAAAATTACTAAAATTTAGATGATTGTGCGAAACATTTTTTCTTGTTCCAGATTTTACATTATTAATAAATTTAAGTGCAATGTTGTGGTAAAGAACTGTCAGCAAGATACAATAATTTATAAATACATTTTTAAACTTTATTAATTCTAAAATAATTTTTTTAGATTTGATGTTCTTCAATTAAGTAGAATTTCGAATTATAAATATTAATATTAAAATTCAATTCAAATCAAACATAAAAGTTTTCGTCTGAGCAATCTTTTTATAGCTGAAGAATAGAAAAATCTCCAGTCCATGTTAATTAACAATTGAAGAATGTTTTATTCCTAAAAGTGTGATACACATTGAATATTCTGTGGCTGCGTAAAAATTATCGTTTGGTTCTTAATAGGTGTAAATCATTAATTCCATTAGTATTAAACGGAATAAACACGCGTTAAAAGTTTGTAAAAGAACATTGAGGAATTATAGTTTTTTTCTCTGATGGTGTGTTGCTTTGCTATTTGTATGACAAAATAAAACAATTCCTTATTTATGCCAACTATGAAATTTTTTATTTTAGTTACTTTTCATTAACTAATTACAATTAATATAAATATTTTATCAAAAAATTATTGATTTTCGCAAGAACTGAACTCTTATTCACTTTCACGTGAAAAATACTAAAATCCTTGCATTTTACCGATTGAACCTTCATTACCTTTTGATTTCAATGTTCATTATAAACTGCTAAAACTCTATTTAAAATATTAGAAGTTAATTAAATCTAATAAATGAACTAATATTTTAAAAACTCTATTAACATCAAGTGCCATTCATTACAAGTTTAAAAAAAGTGTATTTAAACTTGAGTGGATGAATAAAAAGGATTTTATTAACGATTGAAAATTCGAACTATATATATATATATATATATATATATATATATATATGGATCATTAGATTATTTTTGATTATTAAAAATGTATGGAACAAAGCAAATTTAGTTATTTGAAAAATTGATACTCATAATTGCAGGAAAAAAAAAGAGTTTTAATCGAAACAATATTTTAAAGAATTTTTTTACTTAAAAAAAGAATTATTGTTCCCAACCTTACAGAAACCGTTGAACTATTTAATTGCAATGAAGCACTAAAATAATTCAATTTTTTTACTCAATATCACCTTTAAGTTACTTGAACAAATGTGAAAGAAATTACATTTACAAATGCATCAAAATTTTTAAACTATTGTATTATCTCCTTGGCATACGGATTTATTTAACATCCTAATTAGATAACACAACCAATTTTGCACATTTATTGTTTTTTTTATTCTTATAGTAATATAAGAAGCATTTGAGATATTTAAGCTTTTCTAATTGATTTTTGCATTTCTAAGTATTTAATTCTGTCGCTTAATTTAAGATTTAAAACTAAAAATTCTGTAGTTTGATGCGCGTATCAGACACGTCAAGGTATGCTAAGGGGTTAAATTTCAATTTAATACAGCCAGACAAATCATATATAATCGCAATAAAATCCAAATATTAAAAAAAATGTTGCCTTTATTGTAGCAATTATAGTGTAAATATTCCACTAAAAGCAAAAACACCAATGAACAGAGTATTATTATTTGATACAAGACAATACAGATTTCTGTATTTCATGTCCGATTATTGTCCGATAATCATGAAATTTTTCACAAGCCTTATTCAAGTCAAATATAAAATTACTTCTAACTTTTCAAAGTGCAAAAGTAAGTTAAAATATTAGTTTACTAAAAATCAAGTGAAATTTTAAGTAGTTTGTATCAATATCTTCTGAAAATATTACCTATCGCAAAAAGGAATTTTATTCTATCTTAAAAAAAATTAATAATAATTTTCGAGCATTTTCTTTCTTCTTTTTTTGCTAATATCAATAATTTTTAAATTTAATTTGACGCGAAATTTGCAAAAAATATTTTTATTTTTAGTATGAATTTCAAAATTATTTTATTGTTATATAAAGCTAATCAATAGTGTGCTTTTTACCAGTGCCAATTAAATGAATATTTTTGTTCTTTTGACTTATTAATTCGGAAAACGAATTTACTTTTCTATTTTGTAGGATTTTAAAAAAATTTATTCGCTTATTAATTTGTATTAGACTAGTTAATATTCTTCAACCTTACCAAATAAAAAAATAAAATTTTATAAAAATATAAATATTCCATATAAACAATGTAACAGCCAGTAAAGGCATTATTCCAGAAAATCCAATAGGCAATATTTCTGATCACTAAATTATACAGGGTGTCCAAAAAGTTCCCGTACTGATGATTTGTGAATTTATTTTACAAAAACAATAGGTTTAGAAAGAATTATTTTTATGCCAATGATAAAAAGCACTTTTTTTAACATAACTTAGGAAAAAATACTGAACTTACACTTATAATAAATGTTCAAAATGTCCATCCCTTTCTTGGTGACAAAGCTGAACCCATTCGCGCATGTTTTTCGAAACGCGTTTTAAAATGCTAGGAGTGATTTCTTGTATCCTTTAAGTAATTGCGATTTTCAAATCATCTATTGTTTGAGGACCACCTTCATAAATTTTGTCCTTTAAATATCCCCAAAGAAAAAAGTCTGGGATGGTCAGATCAGGGGATCGAGGTGGCCAAAGATTTTTTGAGATAAGTCGATCGCCGAAAAAAGCTTCAAGTATGTCCATGATTTCATTACTCGTATGGCAAAATTTAATATACTTGAAAAAAGATCATGGAAAATGATTTTTTAAATTTGGAGTACGGGAACTTTTTGGACACCCGGTATTTTCAATACATGTGGAGTTTTCCACATCCAGTATATTATATTAATTGAGGGCTAAGTATTTTTTATAAAAACATTGCAATGCTAATTCTTCTTAACTTAGCTGACAATTTCTATCTTAGATATAAAAAAGTAGAATCCTTTTATTACAGAAGGAATCTTAACAAATTAGCTTACATAATCTTCAAGATTTCAAGGTTAGAAATTCGTGACTATTAGCTTAGCATGCTCGAGTTGCCCTCTTCTCTGATGTATCCTTTGTATATTTTTTCTTTAGCTTTGAAATATACTCATTCTTCCTTTTTTTAAAACTGTAATTTTCTTAAAATTGGCTCTTGAAATAACCCAAATCTCGCCAGTGCTTTAGAAATTCTCTTTCGTTTTAAGTTCATTTTTGAACTTTCACCCGGAATTCAGGAATGCGGGGCAATTTCTTTCGTACTCTGAAAAAAAAAAATTGTCGAGCAGATTTTCTCCATCAAGTTTTCTATAAAAAGCCCACCTCTATATTTTACAACATTCAAGTTCGCTTAATGTGGATTACAAAAGACTCTTACTCTAGTAAATTACCATCTTTGTGATATTCTGGATTCGTATATGATAATTACTCACGAAATCCTTTGTGGTAATCCTTAATTTAAGGTTCAGTTTAACATTTGAATGCACTAAATTGATTGGAAACTGCGATTGTAGAGAGCTTAATCTTTAAACATAGGAATTAAGATAAAAAAGAAAATCTTAGGAGGTTATGGAAGAGATTACGTAAGAGTTCATATAAAAGAATTTCATTTCATTTAATGAGAGGACCATTTCAAACATTGGAACATATCCTTAAAGTAACCTTGAGTTTTCATTCTTTTTTGGAATACTATAATCATAATACAAATTCTACTTTCGTAATACGATTCTTTAAGGTATATGCCTATTTTTTTAGCGTTACGTTTTAAAGCAATGTGAGAACTATTTTGAGCCGATTTTTTTAAAATTTTGAACTGATATTATATGACAAGGACAGCATAATTTTACGAATCATACTAGAAGAAAGGTATTTGATTTTCGAAGTTGAATTTAGCATGCAATAGGTGACTCTGTAATTTTGTGGATTTATGTAATTTTGATTGGAACTTAGTAATCGAATTTTGAACCTCCCAAACAATAGATTGATTACCGTTTTTATTGAACAATAATGAGAAGTCTTAGATAATTAAAAAAAATTCTCAAATTTTTCAGTACCTTCAGCTTTTTTAAAATGAATACTTGAATACTATTAGTTCACACTCTCCCTATATATATATATATAGGGAGAGTGTGAACT
>JAOUZG010025245.1:1185507-1204176 GCA_026289955.1 Argiope argentata | reverse complement strand
ACACACACACACACACACACACACACACACACACACACACACACACAACTCTACGGCAGCAAATTTCAAGTTATTATGTGGTAACATTATTATTTTTAAGGGATTATTTGTCTTAATTTAATTAAGTCATAAACCAATTTAAACCGGTTTGAAAAAAAAATACGAGACTTCTCTCTCTCTCTCTAATGGTAATTTTTTTAAACTTTCATTTTCAATTTTTGTAGTTGGCAAACAAAGTTTTGGAGCTCGACCGATTTTAAAATTAAAAAAACCCAGTAATTTCGACGGAAAATTCACTATTACTGGAAGCTATTGTTTATGTGGTAAAACCCAATGAGCATAATTCAGAGTGGTATTAAATTTATATTCTAATATTTACAGTATTTTGAGAAATATGATTAGTAAGAATGCTCTTATAATATTAAAGAATAAATATAAGTCGCGTTTTACAAAATTGCGATAGTTAAAACTGAAAAAAAATTAAACGATAATATTTTGAGCTCATGATTAATTATTTAAAAGTAAGGAATCGTAAACAAACTGGAAGATGACGTCATCTTACGGAAACGACAAACAAAAAGCAATTGATAGTAATTTTAATTAAACATCTCAAAAAGTACTGGCAAAACCAACCTCGAATGTCATTATCCAGGTGACTCACTACCAATGAAAAAAATGAATATTTTCTGCCCTTAAATTTCGGACACACCAAAAACTCCTAACTAAAACAACATCATGTTCTCACATGATAATAAATGGAAATTCAAAATTTTAATGATTGACAATAGATGTTCGCTTCTGGAAAAATTTTCTGACTTCTGCTGCTAGGAGAGAATGATTTTCATACTTCCTCCCCCCTAAAAATGAAATAAAATAAATCTCATATGATTGAAAAATAGTATTCTCCCTCATACAAATTCAGTCACTGAAAATCAAAGTCCGTTTGAAGGAGAGGTTTTTCACACTACATAGGATGGTGAAAATTTGACCTTCACATCAGAATATGTATGCATAAGATTTGGTCATGTTTGACGAATCAAAAATCTCTTACCCAAAACCAATTCATTACCATCATAGCTCTTTGAGATTATAAGCGAGAGTAGCAATTATAAGTAGTTTCAATATATGTAACAGGTTTATGCGATTTGTATTAAATATATATGTAATGATATTTTAAAATCTTAATTATTGTTCTAATTTTCGTCCTAATTTAGCTTTTATTAACTTCATTCTAAAATGTTCTTTTATTTTTTGATACAGTTCCACCTTTTTTATTTGATTAATACGCCACGAGTTCTGTAAAATTGCTGAAATCAATGAATTCTGATTCTTCAAGTGAAAGAATAAAAAATCCTTAATGCTTAGAACATTCTTTTAAAGATATTTAAAATTCCCTATCATAAATTGGCAAGTATCAAAGAAATCCCAGTCAGAATCACATTTTAAAAACCCACTGAAGGGAAAATTTCGGACTCTTTTATTTGAGTGTTGCGATGGAGATAGACAAGTCTTTGACCATCACTTCTACCTCGCACATAATATGCCTACCGTTATAAAAAAGGAAGAAATTTTGTAACTGGCATATTGAAACATTACATGATTCAAGCAATTCTAATTATAGTTGGTTTAAAATTAGAATTAAAATATTTAAATTATTTGAAAGGTTAGATTAAGTACTTATAATTTCTTTTTATTTTCAATTTTTATTTGTTAGCCCAGAGTAAAATAATAATAATAATAAAAATTTCTCGCTTTCTTTAACCGGTCCTACAACAGGGTACTTTAAAAAGACATTAATTGTATTTTAAAATATATTTATCTGTTTATTTTTCCCAATACAGCTCACTTTTTGGCTTTTATGCAATTTTGTTCATAGAATGAACTGTTTGAATTTCATTATTAATTTTAAAGATTAATAATTTTATACTGCTTATTTCATCCTTTATATAAACTAAGTCGGTTTTAATTGTTGTTTTTTCGAACAAAAATTACTTTCTACTTTCTTGTATAAGAAATACAGAAAAAGTAAAAAAATCTTCAAAAAATTTTAACTCGTGATTTTGGCGAATTTCTATGTTTTAGACCTTCCAGAATTCAAAAAGCATATTTTTGGAAAAGTTCGTATATAATAAACACAAAAATAACTCAAAAACGCTTAGGGTTAAACGGATGAAATGTGGTTTACAGGCTTAAAAACAACTTTGTAGATAACTATTAAATTTTGAGGTTCAGAGGAAGTCTGAACAGTTGTCCCAATGGGTACTAACGTATTAGACAGTCCACCTTAATCGTCAAATTTGAAGTCGTCCCCAATGAGTTGCTGAACCGCCAATTATGGCAATCCGGCAATGGTATAATCCGTTGATCTTTATCGCCAAATTTAAATCCGTCGCCAATGAGTAACTGAACTTTTGGTGACCGTTGGCGAAGACGGTTTAATATGTAAGTACCACCTAAAGTTAATTAGAACTATAATTATAAAAAGAGGATAGTTAATTAGATAAAATTCGGAACGCAGATTTGCCAACGAAATTTTGAGCAAAATCCAACTTGTGGTTCAAATTCTGTTGATTTGTTCTTTCAAAAGTGTGTAAATGCAATAACTCAAAAACGCAATAATTTAAATTGATCAGTGTTGGTAAGGGATTTTGAGTCTGTAAGTGTAGTTAGATATTAAGATTGGTTAGGAAGAATACGCTTGAAACTTGCATTCGATTTTTGGATATTTTTGACCGCATTCCAGATATTAATGGCCAAATCACTCGCCAAGGATCAGATGATAGATTAAGTTAAAGTACTAAATTCATACCAAAAATTAAATAATTTTTAACTATTGTATGTCAGTAACATGTAAGGCATTTACAGAAAGTGTGCGAGAAAGTTTCGGAGAAACCCTCCGGCTGGTTAAAAAAGATTAGGTACTTACGTATTATATCGTCCAACTTCATCTTCAAATCTGAAGTCAACGCCAATGAGTTGCTAAACCGACAATTATGGCAACCTGGCAATGGTGTAATCCGTTCATCTTTATCGCCAAATTTAAATCCATCGCCAAAAAGTTACTAAACCATTGGCGATCGTTGGCGAAGACGGTACAACACGTAAGTACTAAAGGTTACAGTTTTAAACAGTCCATTGTAGGTAGCTATACATAATTGTCGGAATGGCTGACTAACGAATATTATGTTTAAACAAGTTTGAATTGGATTCAGTTTCATTCTTGTAATTTTAAATATTTTGTTATATTAATTTATTTGGTATTTTATATATTTAATTATTTAATTCTGTGGGACAGTCAAATCAGCAGCAATATTAAAAAAATGTGAAGATTTTTTTGGAATTTCACACCGTGGCTCGAGGATATATATATTTTTAAAATCGAAAATTATCATATGGAAACTTAACACAAAAATATAATTTGGAATTTTTGAAGAAATGTGAGATGATATGATCATTAGAAATAAGCAGAAGAAGAAGGAAGCGCCCCCTAACACCGCCTCCAGAAGGCTAAAAGGGGGAAAATGCTTTTATACTCTGTGTAATTTATAAAAGGAATAATAATGTGATTTTACTGTACCTCGAAAATTAGGATCCACGTTTTTAATTGGCCCATAATGTTATGCGATTGACCTGTATTAGAAGATTTCATGTACACAATGGATAGAATATATTTCAGGCTAGTAAATAATAAGACTTCTACTGAAAAGCATACTTTATTACTTCGTTCCCTTATCATCTTTCTTTCTTCATTCTCTGTCTTTCATTCACATATGCTTTCATCTATATTATTAGCGTAGATTCAACAAATGAGCGTTCATTTTTCGCTTAGTTCTCATTCTGGCATTATTTGAAAATGTATATAATTATTTGGTGGTATTTGTATCATTTAAATATAAAATATATAAAATATAGTCTAACAATTTATCTGACTTTAACAATCATTTTATGACTATCAGTGCCAAAAACGTTTACTCAATTTAACTATACATAGGATGTCGATTCTAAGTTATAACTATTCTAACTAATAGATCAGAATGCATACTTATCTCTAATTTTTAAACGATTAGAGATAAGTATGCATTTTTAACTGAAAAAAACCCCGTCTCGAATGACATGAAGGGCAACATTTTATGGCAATTGAGTCAATGAATGTTCCGAGGAAAAAATTATCAAACCTAAAATTTAACTCAATTTGCCTTTCCTGTTTTCCTCACTCTATATTATTCTCTTACAGCAAAATCAGTGTTTGTGGACATGCTAGTGTTCTGCATATCAACTTTTTTGAATTATAACTATTACGTTTCGCCCAAATGTATTGTTACAAGCGGGCAAGCGGCACGAAAATACGCCAAAGATGGCGACATTTGGCGAAGAGCCTCGCGTCTGCTTCATTGGTTTGGCGAAAGGAATAGTCTAGTAGCCGCTGGATTGCGCGCGTTGTTTTGAGAAGTTTCACGAGTTTCGGGGCACGCACTTCTTCGGCTATATAAGGGATGAGTAGCCGGCGAGAGTGAGTTAGCTGAGAGTTTTCTCTAAAAAAAAAAGCGTCTCGCTGGACTAGAGGATTTGTGAGCTGTGTTTACGTTTTAACGTTGTATTATTGAGCTCGCTGCGATTGACTGTTTGCTGTGCTATAAGATAGCTGTTTTGCAGTCTGTTTTTATTGCGCGGAAGACCTGCAGAAGCAGGTTCCATTTTTCAATTTGTTCATTCAAGCTAAGCAAAATTAACAAAGCTGAAACCTATTGATTGCCTGTAGCAAACATAAATGGTTCCCAGACGTAGAATATTTTCGCCTCTTCGTCATATTTGTTTTCTCAATACGGAATACTGTACCCTTATTTCAAATACGTATATCAAAAATCATTAAAAATGTTCTTCAGCAAAATCAAAATAGATTCTTGCTTTCCTTATTTATAAGATTTTTTTCCTTTTCTGCATATATCTTCTATTTATTTCAGTAAAATTTACAAGCATGAAATCCGGTAGATATATTTATATTGAATAAAATTTAAAAAATAAAATTATTAATGACTGATTTGTACTGAAATATTCAACTGTACCCGTTTTGTCTTACTCGCTATAACTTTGAGAGGCAGATAATTATTTTTGAAATGTTTTTATTGAATTTAACTAAAATAAACAATTTTTATAAAAATTTTATGAACTTTTTGATAAATATTATCCATTTTCGGTGATTATTATTTTCTTAACATATTGTTATTAATTTAGCCAAATTAATTAACTTTAATGAGCTACAATTAATAAAAAAACTACTGCATTAAATTATATTTGCGTTATAGACGTAGAACATCGATATATTAACCGTACATGCAAAATGGGAAAATTCATTCATGATCAAAGCTTCAATTTGCGGTATCCCTCAAAAATATCGATTATTAGTGGGTAGGTAATCATTGTTAATATATCTAGGAGTCATGAGATTTTCATATGAATTAAACTTTGGCGAAATCGGTAAAATGACTGGAACTGGGAAACTATTTTCTTTTTAAAGAATTTATCTATACTACTATTATAAATGCGAAAGTTTGGATGGATGATGGGGTTCAATCATGCCAGAACGGATGAAGGAAATTGGATGAAATTTAGCACACAGATAGATTATAGTCTACAGAAGAACATAGGCTAATTTTTATTCCGGTTAATTGAGTGGTTTATTTTTTATTAATTAAAAACTAACTTTTCCACCAATAATAAAAAATAAAAAAAAAATCTGAAAACATCTGCCTGAGCTTTTTGAATCGGTTTTTTTTTATTTTTCCTATTCCGATGTTCTTTTAATATTATCTTACTATTCTAAAGGAATGTTTATTAAATTTTGTTCTTATGCTGTTCTTGTGCTAATATAATTCGTTATTTCCCATTCGTTTGTCTTGATTTTTTTTTCTTGCTGTACTTATTTCTTTTGCCTATTTTCATCATTTTCGATTAAATTTTTAGTGCATTCCATATTACTGCATTATTGATATTTTTTCTATTTTCCAGTAATTTACTGCAACGGGCATCGAAACCTTGTGACTGTAAATGCCATTTCGCTAAAATTTAGTGGCAAACTATTTTTTGGGGGGCGAAAATTACTATATATTAAAACTGTTCCACTGTGGGTTTTTGTAATTAAATTGTATTTGTGTTAGCTATATACTATATATTTTATATATGCTTATAGTGGTATGTTTCCGTTAGCAAATAATTTAGAATTCCGCCAAATTTTCTCAAATTTCTTTGGCGATTGTTATTTTACGCCCGACAAACGGAAAAGTACAATTATGGTTTTAATAACATAACATTCCCCCCCCCACGCTAATGATGTTAGACGTAACGATTGTTTCAAACGATTCCGTTTATTTTTGTAGTGTATGATAAATTTAAAATTAAACATTGTTAATTAATAGATCTTTTCATTCCTTAGGAAGTGCTTTTGAATAAAAATAAAACAGATGAATTGAAACTAAAATTTTCTAATCTGCATTGCGTTACCCCAGCTGGCGCTTAAAATTCACGTCTTTGAGTTGCACCACTTGACGTTGAAAATTTATGCTTACGGTTTCGATAACATTTTAGACTGTCAGTTCTCAAATATACACATCAAAATTTCCACGCGTACGAAGTCGCGTGTAAGAGCTAGTTGTGAATAAGTCTTATACATTTTGTCTGAAGTAGGTATATAGATGGTGGGAAGGCGACTACTGATGACACATGAAAAGCTGACTAGTTTTCAAATCAAACAAAAATTGGTAAAATCTGGGCAGTGATTGGGGTAGTGGATTGGTTATTTTGCTACATAAGTTAACAAGTTTTGAAGTTTTTTGTATGCTTTTTAAGATTAAACACCATCAACATTTATGTTCAAAATCGATTGATGATCGATCTTTTATTTAACGAGTAAATTATCCTAAAAATGTTTTTTTGTGTATTTATTTTGTGATTCATAGTTCTATATTTTGTGTATTTTTTTTATTTGTACCTATTCCTTATGTGATTGTTTATTTTTGGGTGGAGGTGCCTTTTTTTTTCATCAAGCAATACAGTAATTGGATTTCTTTTCGGTAGTGGCTTATTTTTGAATTGGTAAAAAAAAAAAACTAATAAAATAATTGTCTTTAAAAAACATAATTACGTAAAAGTTTTCAATTTTTTCGTTGCTCGGGAATCTTTTCCACGCCTCCCCTCTTTATCCCTAGCCGACTGAATGCACTGCATAAAAAATTCTGATCGAAATTAAAAAGAAATGATAACCTCAAACGAATTTTTGTGAAAAACTAATGACCCTGTGAATTAGCAAAATAATCATCTTTAGAAAAAGAAAGAAAGAAAATGCGAGTGACGCACATTCCACATTCACAGAAATGCTCCTACGTGACACTTTTCAGCCGGTCCCCGAATATTTTCCATAATCGGCCAAACATTGCACCAGTTTGGCGAAATTCACGCAAAAGCTTTTAGCGCCAAGCTTCTCTTTGGCAACCATTCAATGCTTGATGTTTATGGCTGTTTTTGTGGCACGTATGATCGGCACGTGTATAAAAGTCAGAGTTATCAATGAACTTCCAATATTTTACGTTACGTTTCTCTCCACGATTACCGAAAATGAAGCTTTGCGTGACTCTCTTGCTCTGCCTTCTCTTTTTGGGAATGGACGCTCGTTCGATAAAGGTAAAAATAATGATGAAAAGATTTTGACATTTTTTTTTTTTCGATTTATGCATTGGATTTTATAGATGTTTATAAAAGTTGTTGTTTGCAATCATTTCTTTTTTTAAAAATATATATAAATATTGTTATTTTCAGCTTTTAAGTAGAAAATACACATTTTCACAAGTGTTCACATTTTTTAAAACTCGTATTTACAACTAAATTTATTGCAAATGATAAAAGAGTTTTTTTTAAAAAATAAGAATTAATCTGTGAAAGAACCGTAACATTAACATTTCATATAGTATTCGAAAAAATTATTCCTCTTATTTTACTTTTTATGAGATAGTTAGTTCCTTTTTTTTCTAAATAAATATTTAAAAATATCAATTATATTAAAAAGTTTATTAATGTATGAATATTGTGCAATAATTTGAGAAAGATCTTGAAAGGAGATTCAAATGTCTTTATTTTAGTTTCAAAATTTAATTTTTTTAACTATATAACTGCAATAAGATGTGCATCAAAACTTATTAATATCGTCAGGTGTTCGTGTCTACACTAAAAGCACTAACAAAAATATTCTAATAAAACTTAATTAAAAATATTTTGAAATTTTTTTTAAAGTTATAGATAAACTTTTGTATGGAAACAAAATTGCTAGCATTAAAAAATATTATTTGAATTTTAAAGCAGTAAAAATTGTTTTTTATCTTATAATGTGCTTTGAAGTTGTTGAGGAAAATAAACAAATTCGATTTTTTTCCTATTAAAATTTTGACAAGTCCCTTTTTACTAAGTACCTGTTGCTCAAGAAATAACTGGTTTAAATTTGGTTTAATCACAACGATCTGCCTTGTAAAGAGTTTTGAAGGAATTTTTCTCTTAGTTATGTCATATTTTTGATTACGCAATTTATAGAAAGTAAACTAACCTGTATTATTTTAAATTCTAGAAATTCTAGAAACCGATTTAGCTTATTTGCTCAAATTGATTGAAAATATATACCTCAAGAGTTTTATATAAAACTAACATTTATAACTAAAAAATTAACACACATTTATGTAATTGTCTGTAACTTCTAAAAATATTAAATTAACACAGAATATTAAACTAGATGTAATTTTTTTAGCAATTATATGTTCCAAAGAAGAAAAAAAATCGTTATTCGTTTCAGCCTTTTGAATTATATAAAGAAGAAGTTTATGAAAGATATTTTGTGAAAATCTTCTTCTTAAAGAAAAATTATAATATCGTAGTTAATATTTGAAATATCGAAGTTAAAAATGAATTATGTTTCTGTTTTTACCTTAGAAAATTTTCTTTATTTTTTTGTATTACAAATATAGTATAATTTTTAACGCTCTTCGAAAGTTTCTGTATTTTAAGACTTATATTGCATATAATTAATTTATATATTTTATATCAAATTTTGTGTTTTTTTTTAAATCACTGTTATTTCATTTTGAAATGAGAGAAATCTAATTCTGAATTGATTGAATATATTCTGTCGGTAATCATGAAAAATATTTTACTAGAATATTGTGTTGTGACTGACTGATTGAGTAAATAATTACAAAGCAGGACTTAACTATAAAAATAATAAATATTTAATGAAATTCATAAATTAATTTGACATGACTATTATATAACAGCATAAAAATTTAGATTTCATTATATCAATTCAATATATTCGTTGACGAAAGCAACATAAAATTCAATTCGTTACACCATTTATAACTTTTTCATTCCAATGAAACATATATGCCTATCTCTAATAATTAAAAAAAATATTTACCAGATCATAATTGGAGTGGTTTTTTTTTCTATAAATGGTTTTTATTTCGTTTTAAATGTCGCGTGCAGTTTTTGTTTAGTGCTTTTGTGTAAAAAAATGCATAGACTTCGATTTTTATATATATATATATGCAAACATTCAATAAAATGGTATAAATCTAAGTCTATACGTTTTTCTTAGTAAATAAAATTATTTGATTTTAAATTTCTAAGCTTTTATTACATGTTGTCAGCAGATATTTAAATTTTTTGAATGAAATCATTCCCTAATATACTTATAAATGTTTATGAAATAGGCAAATGCGTTCTGTTTGGTAGAAAGATAGGGAAGACAATTATTTTAACTTTTTAAATAAAAATTTTATTTGCATGTGCTGGATTACAGTAACATTAAAATATAACAACAATTTTGCTGCTTTAATGAAGTAAGAAAAATACTAGATAAAGAGTCATAGAAAAAATAACGCGTTGTATTTCCCCGAAAAATATTTTTGTTTCACCAAAAAAATTATTGAATTGAAAATTTTAATTTCTGTCCAATGATTTCGGTTTAATATATTTTTAGATTTAAAACGAAGAGTTATTTGAGTATAATAATGAGCGAAGTTTAAAATCAGGATTTTGAGTACCTGTGATGAAGAATATATTGGAATATATTCATTAAAGAAGTTTAAAACCATTCAATCAAAAGAACCAATGATAAATTTTAAGAATTTTATAATTTCAAGCATATATATCATTATTAATTTTAAAATGAATTTTTATTTCAACAATTCTCCGAATAAATATTTATCTTTATGTGTATCACAATAAAAAAAATGACTGAAGTGATAAAAAATACTTTTTCTTATTTATAGAATTTGAAATTTTTTTATAAATGTATTTATATAGCACCTATACTAATGGCATTTTTAAAAATCAGCCTACCTTCTTTCTAGTCAGCGGCTCCTACAGATTCATGATAAGAAATCCTCCACTGTAGTAGATTGCACACATTCTATCGAGGAAAAGCACAATGCCTGTAGTCTTAACAGCGATTTTTGCTCATAAATTGTAGACGAGATTTAAAATCCTGAATGCATATCATCAAAACCAAATCTTTATTTGTGCAAAATTAAAATCAATGTTCAGTTCTCACTTAGCTTTCGTTGATAATAATATTAGTAAATTTCAGTCTTAATTGTAACTTTTATAAATCTGTACTACTATTATAAATGTGAAAGTTTGGATGGATGGATGATGTCCGTCAATCACGCCAGAACGGCTGAAGGAAATTGGATGAAATTTAGCACATAGATAGATTACAGTCTACAGAAGAACAGAGGCTAATTTTTATTCCGGTTAATTGAGTGTTTAATTTTTTATTAATTAAAAACTAACTTTCCCGTCAAAAAATAAAAAAAAATCTGAAAACATCTGTTTGAGCTTTTTGAAATATTTGTTTTTATTTTTCTAATTCCGATATTCATTTATTATTTCTGCTTAAAATCGTCTGCTGACGAATTTCATCTGAACAGAAAATAATAAAAAAATATGAAAACATCTGCCCGAGCTTTTTGAATCGTTTGTTTTTATTTTTGATGTTGAAAACTTATGCATGCATACGGTTTTGATAACATTTTAGACTGTCAGTTTTTACATATACACATCAAACTTTCCACGCGTACGAAGTCTTTGGTAAAAGCTAGTAATTGATAAATGGAGATTAAATTTCTTTGAGCTGCTTATAGATATTTTGTCATAGAGCAATATTGTTTGGAATTTCTTGTTTTAATAGTTTTATTTTCATTTTATTGTAGAGAAGTCCCGGTGAAACCCGGACTTTGTGTTCGATGACAACGCCTTGTGGGTGGGAGATCTACAAGCCCTACATAAGGACTGTGGAATACTTCATGAAAAGTCCGTAAGTAATGTTATTGTGTATGTCAAACATTTTAATTGGCATTTTTATCAGAATTTTTCAAAAGTTATGTTGCTGATTTTTCAGTTTGAATTTCATGCAAAAATCTTTCAATTAACTTAAGATGGCTGATATCTTTAAATGTATCCAGGATTTGCCTGTATTCTTTTAAATAAATAGTGTAGAACTTCTTTTTCTCTTTGAGAAAAGTGCTTCCTCTTGTTATGTCTTTAGAAGATAATCAGTTGAACGGCAGACCTGCGACTTAAGGTCGACTTTTCCATATATGCAACCCTTGCGCTGACGCCGAGTATTTTTGACTGGAAACCGTGGAAACCCTCCACTATATTGTTCTTTAACATAATTTTCTATGTTGTGTCAGTATTACTAAGTGCTTGTGAATTTAGTAATTGTGTTAATGAAGATTAAAAATAAACGTATTTAAAACCGGACAGTTCCTTTGACAACTTCAACACATCACTATAATACTTATTTTTAACTGAGGATTAAATTTTTTTATTTCTATTTTATAATTGAATTTCTCTAAAAAAATCAAGATGCAATTGATCATATTTATTTATTGAGAAAATAATATGAGTATCCAAAGAGCGTTAATTGTATTGATCATAATACTTTTTCCTCCTTTAAATTAATTATGATAATTAAGTGTTTTGTTTCAAAGACATCGTTTGTTTAAAATAATTTTTTTTTCTATAGCGTCTATGCTTTAATCTGTGGTGCAAATGTTTTTATACCAGTTTCGTCGTCTTAGTAATTCTTTTTTCCTACAGTCTTACTTATTTATTGAATATTACTATAAATATGAAAAACAAAACAGCAAAATCTTATTTAAAAGGAAATTTTTCATAAAAAATAGTATGAGATTTTTCTATGTAAAGAATTGATAAGCTTTTAATGTGGTAATCGCAATTGATTAGTATTGATAAAATTATATGAAATAATATTAATAATAGTATTATTAATAATTAAATAATAATAATAAAAAATAATAATATTAATAATAGTATTGATAAAATACTATTAAATTGTAAGTAAAATATTTTTAATCGCCATGGATATATACTATATGTACAGTTGTTTATACAACATTTAAAAAAGAAAATAAATAGCAGTTAAATCTAGTAAGAGGAAATGCATTATAAGGTTTAATTTTTTAAGATGGTAGCTCTTTTTTTTATATGAATAAAAATCTTAGTGAAAAAAAAACACGACGTGTTGCATATTAAACGCACGCTATAAAGCGTGTTTGACAAAATTTTCAATTAAGATTTAATACTAACCGTGGTTTTATATTCGTGTCAATTACTTAATTTTGCTTTCACAAAAACTTAAATTCCCCACTTTTATTTTAAAAGTCCATCTAGATTGATGTGAGTGCTCTATCTAAGCATATACAGCATTATATCAAAATATCATGCATCAAAATTGCAGAAACCTTTTATTAATGCAAAATATTGGTATAGATTCGTTACATCTGCTTCTAAATAGCTGTTTGTTTTCACAAAATGCCTTAGGCAGCTGGTGATTCCAGTTGTTATGTAAACATTAATGTGCTTTGATACGTATTTGTGACACGTGATACTTGTATATAAAAGTGATAATTTCTTTATTTCTTTATGTTAACTTGTCGATATTATTTTTTCAGATGCGACTGTCCCAGTGGAACTCGTTGCGCGCGTTCCAGTGACGACATTTCCATATCAGCTTTTGTGTACCGATGTTCTCCTATAGAAGAATCCTGAATCGATTAAATGTGAAAAATCTTAATCATACCATTCATACGATCTAATTTATTGATTTGTCAATCTGCATATTGTACATATTATTCGATGTTATTTATTTACTCCATTTGTATATGTTTTTAATGAAATGCGTTTTTAACTGAATGGGTTAATAAAACGTGTTTTCAACTATTCGAAGTGTCTGTTTCTTTAAAATTTTTATTCCTTAAAGGTGTGTACAGTAGGAACTGAGTAGTTATTTCTATGGTTTTTTTTGTAGTATTGTATTATTTTTGGCTTATACAATTTTTGAAATTGCTATATAAGCCACACATATGTATGAGCTTATATAATTTTTGAAAACATTCTTACATAACAGATAGATGGGCTCAGAAGCACAACTTTTTCATTTAATTACTTTTTTAATAGTAAGTTCTAATAAAGAAGATGTTTCCACAGTTTTAATTAGATGTAAAATTATCGAAATTTAACGTTCTTCCTCAATGCCTCTAGAATGTATTATTGGTCAAAACGTTTTTTACACAATTTTGAGATTGAGAAAACACTTTTCAGAAGTATTAAATTTAATTTTGTTCTGTTATTTTCGTCAATTTAAATAAAATTTTCAAAATTATTTTAAAATCAAACTTACAGTAATAATTTTATATTATCATTATAGTTCAAATTATTTTTAAATCCTATTTGAATTATTTTTTATATAACCGATTAAAACCAATCTTTTTTAATCACCATATATCTATCTTTCTATCATATATTGACCAATCTTTGAATTGAATCGAAATATTATCTTTTTTTCAGCAGTACCTCTAGAATATATTATTAATCAAAATAACTGTTATACAACTTTAAGTAAAAAAAAAAATTAGAGATGTTAAATTGAATTCAGTTAAAACTCTTTCGTTTGATTTTAATAAAAATTTCAAAAATTATTTTAATTCTAATTCGCAATAATATTTTTTTTAATATTTTCAATTCAAACCAATTTTTTTTGTTTCATCTTATTTGTTTTTATCGTATTTTGACCAATCTTAAAGTAAAAACCTGGAGGCGTACTCCGCTTGAAATATTCTTACATACTCTCTATACTCTTAGGACGTTATTCCTTTTCCACTTAAATCTGTACATCTTGTGCAAAACTATAAATTTCACGACGATTCAGGTTTTGATTTTCGCGTCTAAGAATTGTATGCAATGTATAGTATAGAAATTTGGCACTTGCATATTAACTGATGCCAATAATTAGCCCTTTTTACTGAAAATAATGATCTGTGCTGTGAACCTAGGTTTTTATTGAATCTAACGGCTGGTCATTGACGATTAATCACTGACCCATTTTCTAGATTAAGGGGACCAAGGTCCTTCAAAATGACTTTTTTGCAATTTTCACCTTAGCAACTTGAAATTTTATAGGCATTAAGAGTAACACTATAGGAGATGACACACAAAATTTTAAAGCATTATATTAATTTATTTATGAGTTAAGGTGGTTAATATAATATAATAGTAAAGATAAGTAACGTTAATGAAAAATGTTCCAGGCGCTCCAAATTTGTTCGAAAGCGCTCCAATTTTTATTATTACTTTTTCTAACCCTTTTGGAACAAAAGTTGGGATTAATCTTGAAGTTTAAGTGCGAAATATCAAAATTAGTTAATATAATAATTCGAAACTGCAGATTTTTAGAAAATGTTTAAATAGTTATAAGGCATTACATTGGATAATTTTGATATTTCGTACTCAAACTTCAAGATTAATCACAACTTTTGTTTCAAAAGGGTTAGAGAAAGTAATAATAAAATTTAGAGCACTTTCGAACCAATTTGGATCGCCTGGAAAATCTTTCATTGATGTTATTTATCGCTAATTTATATTATATTAACCACCCTTACTCATAAATAAATGAATATAATGCTTTAAAATTTTGTTTGTCATCTCCTATAGTGTTACTCTTAATGCTTGTAAAATTTCAAATTTCTAAAGTGAAAATTACACAAAATTATTTGTAAGGTCCCTTGGTCTCCTTAAATAGTTGACAGAATAAACCAAAATTTTGTCTTAGAGCCACAATTGTTGTTACAAGATCACATATCAAATTTACTTTATTTAAATAAATATGTTACGTTCATGAGAAAGAACAGGCTAACATACGATCCCTTCCTTGATGGATTTTGATCCAAATTTGGTATTGATCTACATTTTAGATGTTAGGTCTGTGCACCTTCTGGCTCTTTTATCTTGTTCACTTGCATTAGAACACCCTGAAAGACAAACTTCTTTTAAATGGATTTCGTTCGAAAAATTGTATAAATTTGGTTTAAAGTCCATAAACCAAACTTAACATCTATATTAATAAAAATGGATCTTGAAATGCGTTGCTAAGCGCAAAACTAAAGAACGGCTCGACCAATTCGGCTAATTTTTTTGAAAATATTTTCGTTAAGACACGAGGATGGTTCTTATGGAGAGAAAAAAATGAAAAACCTGCGAGGAAAATAGTTAAAACGACACTTTTCTTACTTTCGCGCCAAAAATTTTCATTCCTTTCCCCCACACCGAGTAAGATAGCAGGAAGTAATAAACTATGATTTGTTTAGAAAGAAATCCGCGAAGTCAGTTGTTTTTCATTCATAGATAACGGGATGTTTAAAAAAGAAAGAAAATAGTTGCTTTTATTATTAGTCTGTATGGATATTTAATTTATGCCTGCTGAAAATAAAGTCTGGACAGGGAAGAAAAAAAAGAATAGGAAAGGGACAAAAGGGTTTGTAGAAAGAAAATTAGTGAAAAAAAAGAAGGGTGTGTGTGTATGTCACTATTATATCCTTTGTGCGCGGTATTTTCCAAGCTGTTTTTAAACTTTCGCATCTCTTGAAAACCAATTGTGTCTTTATTTGTTAAGTGTACATTTATGAAAATTAGAATCTCCCTATTCTATAAAAACGTAGCATTTTAGACCTTTCCCTCCACCATTTAAGTAAAATATCAATTCCGGGACAATCATTGCTCGGATAGAAAGAGAAAGATGAGTAGTACAATGAACAGAACATCTGAAGAAAATAATACTAAATAATACTACAAATGAATTATATTACTATCAAAATTTGTTTGGTTTAAAAATATTTTGGTAAAAAACTGTTATGAGACACAGCTACATAAAATATATGAAAATTTTAGAGAGCATTAATACTGGCGAACCGACTGATCGCCAAAGGCGACTAGTACCTATATAAAATTTGTTTTGAGTTGTCATGTTCACTGACAGACAGACATTTTTCAAAAATTTGTTTTTCGAGCTGAGAGAAGTTTAAATGGTGCAGATTTTCTTCAAAATCTCCTGTTTGTCTTTTTTAAAGATTGTAATATGTTCTCTTTATATATTTCATATAATAGAATTGAGCAATAATTCTAAAAAAAGAATTTTTGCTTTTAGTAACATACCAAGAGTTATGAGCTGGAATTATTCCTGTTAATTGCTTGATACAATAACTTAAAAGACAATTTTCAACAGATAACACAACAGATAGCATGTCTTGATCTGGGCGGAACGGGTTCGAGTCCCGTTCGGACATGGTTCTTCTGTGTTTCATTTTTGAGGTGTATAAACGCCCCCCCCTGTAAAAAGGAGCTGTGTAAGAGAATGTGGCGCATGAAGTAGCTAAGTTGCTCCCTTGAGCCTTGTTGGTGCTACTCTAAAAACAAGAGACGTTCAATCGGCTTAAAATCGCTTGTCCATGGCAAGTGCCATTAGTAATAACAACAACAGAACCACATTTCAATAAAAAATCATACTCCATATTTTGGACTGGAGTTTCCAAATATTATCTACTTAAAGGTTATAGAGTAATGACTCATTTTTATTTAAAAATTAATTAAAGCTTTATAGAATGCTTTTATAGGGTGTATTTACAATTCAAGAAGTAACCACCCCCTGTTAAATTTAGTTGCTCTATATTCAAGTGTCTATTTTGTAGAGACTTTTGGATAAGTTTTCATCATATGTGTCACAATTTGCAAAGGATGCCAACCTATAAACATTATCTACTTAAAGGTTATAGAATAACGTCTAATTTGTATTTAATAAAGAGTAATTGTTTACTAGGTCTTTATAAATGAAATTTTTTAATTCAAATAATTAAAGCTTTATAGAATTCTTTTATAGGGTGTATTTACAATTCAAGAAGTAACCCCCCCATGTTAAATTTGTAGAGATTTTTGGATAAGTTTTCATCATATGTGTCACAATTTGCAAAGGATGCCAACCTATAAACATTATCTACTTAAAGGTTATAGAATAACGTCTAATTTGTATTTAATAAAGAGTAATTATTTACTGGGTCTTTATAAATGAAAAATTTTATTAATTTTTATTTCAAATAATTAAAGCTTTATAGAATTCTTTTATAGGGTGTATTTACAATTCAATAAGTAACCCCCCCCCCCATGTTAAATTTGGTTGCTCTATATGCAAGTGCCTATTTTGTAGAGACTTTTGGACAAGTTTTCATCATATGTGTCGCAATTTGCGAAGGATGCCAACCTATAAACATTATCTACTTAAAGGTTATAGAATAAAGACCCCTTTTCAATTAAAAAAACACTAATTATCTGCTCTGTCTTAATGAATTAACTTGTCGACAAATAAAATCTTTATTCATTTTTTTTTTTCATGTTGGACTGTGTTCCGATTTCATAAAGCGTACGGAGAAGTTTCGCTCCTTATTATGTTATTACGTTATTGCTGGGTATATTTTATACAAAGATAAAATTTCATTTAAACTGAGCAGTGAGCATTTCAATCAACACTTAATCAATAATTACTGAGACGAATAGCATTACTTAGATAACAAAATCATTCGGTTAGTCTTAGATTGCGATATGAAAAAATTCCTCCTTAGATAAGCATTAAACATTTTATTTTTTTATTTCATCAAAAGTATTCAAAATGATCAAATAATTTTAGTTTGCACGCTAATGTCTTAATATAAATTAAATAATCTATAGCTGGTATCTGATTGTTCACAAGTTGTAATCTAAACAAAAGATTGTTAATACTTGATGGACTTAAATGCAAGCATGATATTTCAACGCATATTTCTCCCCTTAATTATTCTTTTTTTGGAAATAGTTCAATTAATAAATGTATCAAACTAAAAAAAGTACTTTCAGTGGAAATTAATGCATAAGAATAGGATTAATTAATTATCATAATTTGAAATATTGCGCTTCTGAATTTTTATCCCCTCCATCCAGTTATTACTTCACCAAAAATTGAATACAGTCGTGTAAGATCTGACACTGATGGAGATCCCTGAATGGTTTGTCATCTGTTTTTTTTTTAACTTTTCTTTTTTCATTTCATTTCTTTTCTTTTTATCTTGTGCTCATCCAACTGGTTAGATGTTATATGCATTGGGTGCACAGAATGGAAGGTACTTACGTATTAGACCATCGACGCCAATGGTTTAATGACTCATTGGCGACGGATTCAAACTTACTTACTTACGTATTAGACCATCGACGCCAATGGTTTAATGACTCATTGGCGACGGATTCAAA
>JAOUZG010025245.1:1173112-1185497 GCA_026289955.1 Argiope argentata | reverse complement strand
GACCATCGACGCCAATGGTTTAATGACTCATTGGCGACGGATTCAAATTTGGCGATAAACCTTCGACGCCAACGAAACTAACAAAATGGCGGACGACAATTAGGGTTTTAACTGTTTTTTAAATAAAGAAATCTTTTGACATTATTGGCGGTTTAGCAACTCATTGGCGACGCTTTCAAATTTGGTGATAAAGATCGACGGTCTAATACGTAAGTACCGGATTGAATTACTTTATATATTTTTGACAGGGGGGGGGGATTTGAAGGATATTCGAACTGCTGGTTAAAAATGTCGTAACATGATAATATTTTAAATTTAATTCATCTTTATTTTCTTAATGCTTTGAATTGTAGTTTTTTTCATAATTAATCATTTTTTGATAAGATTTCCATGATTAAATGTTACAAAACTTTTTACTGCGAATTCGCGTACAACAGAATTTTAAATGCTGGTAAAGTAACATAAAAAAATTAATTGTCAGTATTTTTAAATATTTGAAGCATCTATTGGACAAGGAAAAAAAACGTTAAAGAAAATTTGAATGTGCTATTTAAAGTATCAATAATTTAGGCTTGATTAATCTATTCTTATTTATTTATTTTAAAAAAATTACTTTAAATTACTACAGCTACAATTGAGACACAAGAAATATATTTAAAGCCTTGTAACGCGTAGTATATGAAACGCAGGAATAAGAACTATAAAAACTATTGATGCAAAATATACTTTAAATATTTCGAAAAAATTATTAAAATTAGACAAATGAAATAAAATTATCAGTGGAAATTAGATTTCTTTAAAGTTGAATAAAAATGGTATTTTTGGAGTAGCGTCTTTTGAAATTATTGAGGAAAACTACTAACATTTTGATTAATTTATAATTAGAAATCTATATAAAATTTTGAAGTTCTTGATGAACAATTAATGACCAAGAAGCAATAACGTGCTAAATTTGGCTGTTATACATTTGACTGTCAGCCTCTCATAATTTTTGCAATATGCACGTAACAATCACACACACATAAAAATCTTTGCACAAAGAGTATCAAGTGCATTTTGTGCACTTAAACAACAAGTTATTATAATTTTATCCAACGAAAATAAAATTATAACAATACGCATAGTATCTACTACCACATAAAAAACATATTTCTGTTTCAGAAAGTAAAGATTTATATTGATTTCATATTAACATTTTTATTTCAGCTTCCAGAAGCCGGATTCTTCAACTTTTTTTTTTCATTCGTGATTTTTTTTCTTTGCGAAATGTAATTGCCATTTCATGTCAGAGAATTATTAATAATTTGAAACATCAATTTCTTTTTCTAAAAAGTTTTTCTTCGAGTTTCGACGCTTTGCTAAATGAACTATTTGACTTCGAACCGCTGAATTCGGCAGAGATATTTTAGAAAGGGCAAATTGGCATTTTGAAATGATCTTTCAAGATTTTATTCTGAAATTTAATAAATTAAAAAGTAAGCGATGTTTTGATATTTCTCCTCATGATTTCCTAAGGTATTATTGCATCTAACAAAATTTTAATTCTTTTTTCGAATACAATAAATAAATAAACTGTGCTAAAAATTTAAAATGTTTTTTTTTATAATATTTAACAGATTTGAATGAAATGTCAAGCATTTTTTGCTTTCATTCTTTGCTAAATGTTCGATAATATGGGAAAATATTCCGATATTATCATTATTCTTATAGTTCTGAATTCTTATAGCTTCCAAATCAAGGTACAGAAACCTCGGATGGAAACATAATGCTTGTCCAAATGACCATAATGCCAAAGTTCCCATTGATTCTGTAATGTTACATTTTGTCGCCATTTATCCCAAATTCGTTGCCAAGTATGCCAAATTTGTCGCCAAATCGCTAAATTTTTATCAAATTTGTCATTGAGGCCATAAAAGGACGAAGGTTCATAGCTCCTGCAACCATTCAGCATCCATCAAAGCTGTCCGTAAATCAGTCTTCCTTACTGTAGAAGTATCAGAGCTAGGAAGTTATATTAAAATTTTTTATCAATATTATCAAATAATTTGAGGCAGAGATTTTTCTAAAGTTTCACATTTTATTTCCCTGAACTTGCCTCTTTTCTCTCTTTTTTTTTTCAATTCCTACCATTAGTTCACTCTCTCCCAATATACATCTTGTTCGAATTTTCGATCGTTAATAAAATAATTTTTATTTATCCACTCGAGTTCAATTATAATTTAAAAAAAAACTTTTAGCAGATGATATTTGATAAGATTTTTCAAATATGAATTCATTAAAAAATAAAATTAAGGTTTATAATATTTTACATGTGAACAGTTCGGTTTCAAAAATTCTGCTCAATTTTTTTTCCGAATAAAGTTTTTATGTATGTTTATCCGATCACAAACATACAAACACAATAAATATACATAAAAAATATTAAGTGAATGAAATTTAGCACAAATATTAAGTAAGTTAAATTTGGTATAAATTTTAATGAATTTGATTATAAGACTTAAAGATTTGTGCCAAATTTTTGGCTTGCTCTATCAAACGGCCGACTTCTTGTTAATCTGTCGATTTATAAATGTTCAAACGCGATTGTTCGTAAATGCAAAACACTAGATCTATGTAGTATAGTTTTAGGGTTAAAACTGTAATCGTGAGTAGAATTTTTGATTCAATTAATTAACATTGTAGCGATTGAAGGTCGTGGTACGAACCTGCCACATTTAGGCCTGTAGCTGAGTAACATACCGATCAAGCAAAAGGGACCCTTCAGCTCGAAGGATATTATCTGGCTTATAATGATAACGCTACAGTACTTCCCCACCAATGAGCCGGGGAAGAAGCGAACGATTTTGTCTTGCACCAAGTGTTATGGCGAGTTGCTGCTTACTCGTCAAGTGGGTCTGACGGTTTCGTTTGTTTTTTTGCTTTTTTTAGCTTTCGTCAAATGAGTCTGACGATTTTGCTGCGGGTGGATGGCTCCACGACTGTTGTGGAAGGCTGCGTTATCAAGGTCACTAATGTAGCGATTGAAGGTCGCGGTACGAACCTGCGACATTTGGGCCTGTAGCCGAGTAACATACCGATCAAGCAAAAGGGACCCTTCAGCTCAAAGGATATTATCTGACTTATAAGGCTAACGCTACAATGTCTATATTATGCACTAGATTTTCTTTATAACAAAGTAACTAAAACATCACTTACTTCCTTTTTCAAATATTTCAAGTAAAAATAAGCAGCTGTAGAATAAATGCACTGAATATACACTCATGAAAGAAGTAATAATTACAGAAAAATGAAAAAAGTATAAAATGACTTTAATATGTATAAGAACTTTGAGACTTTGATGCTTTTAATTCCAGCACTATTACTAATACGAAAACCACACACACACAAAAAAGCGTAAAAAAGAAAACATAATATCGACAAATTACATCAGATAGGAACTATGAATATGATTTTCCATTTTACTTCTATGTTGAGCCTAAAATTTTTGTTTTATTTTGATAGTATTTTAGCGATCCTCTAGTAATTATGTTCTTTTATGAGAATTATGATTTACTGCCGATTTGGAATGAAACTATTTATGGCGCTGCTATAACTAACATAAATTAAACAAATTAAGATGGATGAATAAAGTAAAACTTTTTATTTGGATAAAATTATAATATTTAGCTAAATGAATTTCAAAAGAGAATAATTTTGAAAGAAAATAAGTGCAATTTCGCGATGCAAGACATGGAGATTATAATAAAATCGGCTAAACCTTAGCGTCTTGGTGGGCTTGGTTAGTCCTGTTCAAACATTGGACGGTTAACTAATTAACTTTGATTCAATGAATAAAAAAAATTCTTTGGCCTACAAGACTTTAATCTAAACGTTTCTGAGAAAAAAAATAATGTAAAATTGCATTTGAAAAACAAGTGTAATAGTAATTCTAAACAATAAAGTACTTTTAAATAAATATAAATTAGCTTGCTTTTTATTAGTTAGGAAAACACTTGTAAAAATTTAGAACAAAAAATTTGAAACCATATTTGCCTTTTTTAATAAATAAGTTAGTATTCATTGCTATTGTGTCAAAAGAAATTCTCTACATGCTATTCTTCAACTTTTATACCAATAAAATAAATATATTTTTATGGAAACATTTCGGGTTCGTCCGTAGTGGGTGTTTGGTGAAGTAGTCAGCAGGCATTAATAACAAATAATTATTCGTGAGAACACGAATTCATTAATGTGAGAACGTAGAAGACAAAATACTGCAGAGAAGTACACAATCAATACCCAGCAGCATTTACAATAAACAGCAACCTACAAGTAGTAATCAACCCCAATAGCACACAAAGCGTTCAGACGGAACTCAGCAGGAAGAGAGAATCCTCATAGTTATTCACTAAGGTCACTCCAAACATCTGCTATTCCCTATTGTATCTTCACTTCATCCGAATCCAGCTACCAACTCACTAATTTGCGATTAGCTACATACTCGATGCTGCTTCAATTCTAGATGCGAAGACTTATCTCTCGACTCACTTCTCAATCCACAAATCATTTAAGCTCCCCTGAACGCTTACATTTCACCTAACTTATCCAAATAATTTGTTGCTGACTAACTAAAAAACTCTCACTATGCAAATGATTCTGGCTTAATCTATAGTTCCTGGTTTTGTTTTGTTTGGTTAGTAACATTAATGCCCCGTTTAAAATAAACACTAGCGCTGTTTTGAGACGGACTCATAAGTTTAAACTGCCACCAAATGACGAGGACAACACTTGTGCTGGTACTCTCGTCTTTAAACTTCTGCACTAGACCAACGAGAGGAAATTTGGCCCCAATAGATTTAACGTGCATCAGATCAGTTTAAACTACCGTTCTTCGCCCTCGTTCCTGAAATCCTCCGGTTCCAAAACCGGGACCGTACCTCCAGGTCACATCAGCCTTTATAACCTCCGAAGCAGGTCACAGAAGGTTCTCGAAGAATCAAGCAGAATTAATCTCCCTATTGGTTCTATATCCAAAATTTCTGAAGAGTTCAGCATCATCTATTTTGTCGCCAAAGTTACTAAATTCTCATCAAATCCCCTGGTATCCCCTGGCTACAATCGCCAAATCTCTTGGTATTGATGCCAGCGGTTGTCAATACCAGGGGATCATTGCTCCGACATTCGAACAACATCCAGCAGAGGTGATCTTAAAACTATTTTCCTTACGATAGAACTAACTATGCTAGGAAGCAGCATTACAGATTTGAAGTAATGTATATATGCAAAAGTAGGCGTTCCAGCTTTATATTATATCCGATCTAAAAATTATCTAAAGGCAATTTTTTAGTGTCAATAAAACTTCATATTTCATTAAGAGAGGATTGATAGAAACAAATGAAAATAATACATAATATTTCAGCTAAAAGAAATGTCAAGCCGTTGTCTCTCAATCGTTGTCTACAATTTTGTAGTATTTTTAATAAATATTTAAAAAATGGCTGCAGATAGAAGAGTGATTTTTAAAATCCCGATGGTTAAGTATCTCAGCGTTGCTTTCATGTAAACATTTTACTGTGTAACAATTTATTTACTTTCCCACAGTCGTGTTTACATTTTTTTTCTTTTTGTTTGATGATTCTGATGATGTCCTGTCCACCTTTTATCACGGAAAGAGGGGCGCAGTAGCTTCTGAGGGTATGGACACCTCAGCACCCGAGGGCAGAAGTCTGACTTCTGGCTCATATGAGGATGAAACACACCCATATGCATACACAGTCCCTTTTTACAGGGGGGGACATTCACACATCTCACAGACAAAACACAGGGGAGCAACCATGTCCGAACCGGGACTCCTAAAACATGATGAAGACGTGCTACCTCTGTGCCAGAATCCGGTTTTTGTTTTTGTATTATTTTAATTTATGATTTTTTGTAGTCAATTTATATTTTTAACTGGCGTGAAAAAAAGAAAATATAGATCAGTTTCCCCAAAAAATTGCCAAAAGATTTTATTGTTAATTTAATATGGAATCGTCTTTTTTTTCAAAATTTTAATATTTCCGAAGTGTTTAAAAGAATCTTGTAAAAATTTTTGAAAGTATGTTTAATGGCATGCAATTGATTGAATGTAAAATATTGGCAGGTGTAATGAGGATACTTTGAGGCAACAATGAATTAATTAGGTTAACTTATTCGATTAATCAATTTATCTATTTTGAAGAACCTGTATCTTTGAATGATTTCCATCCAAACCAGTTTTGTGACGATGCGATAGAAAATACTGACTTTACAGAGGTGTATTTATTTTTTGAAAATTTGTACATAAATAGTAACAAATAATTTTGCCATCAAAGTTGTAGATATGTATTAGTTTGTGATCAATCGCCGAAAGGTAAAGATCAAAAATGCAACTCGATTTTCTTCATACAGGTGTTTTTCTCGTCATCTGATTAAAGTTCAAATTTCCGGAATTATTCTAAAGGTACTGAAACTAATCTAAATCATTCTGTTTATGCAGTAGATTACTGATGCATTAATTTTAAACTAATTTACTGATTATTTTTATTAACTTTTGTCCTTGTTGATAAAATGCTTGTTAGTATGAAATAGAAACAACAAGAGATGTGAGATATCGATAGAAACAAATTAAAATGGAACTGTACTCTTAGAAAAAGCATATTTCAATAAACTAAGAGGAAATGAAAATTCTTTCCTCCATACAAAGAGTAGGAAAAAAAACCCGCCTGTACTTTATGTCATTTGCTTATTGACCTTCAGTGATGAATATTTTAATATCAGATTATTACTCTGAAAAAATTCCAATCGAAAAGGTCACTGATAAATCAAAGACCCAAAGATTGTTTGTTCATTTTTAAGAGCAAAAATAGTACTGTTATGATTATAGATACCAGAAGATGAATTCCCTTTATGTTTATTATAGCATATACTAAGAACGTGAATATATGTTTAATATTTTGAAAATATATTTAAAGTAAATTACATGTTTAAAATATTTTTGATACAAAATGAAACATTATATAATTAATGAATAACCAATATAAATTATTCAAATCAGTTGCCTATCTTTTTTTACTTTAAAATTATCTGATTTGTAATGAAAGCAGAGAGTTTTAAATACTCTATTTACTTTCTCTTATACCTGATACAAAAAAAGTAGAATGATTACCCAAAAATTCGAACTTCGGATTTTAACGAATCCTTAAATTTTAGATCCCTCTTGGGTTCGTAAAGTATATTTTGGATAATGTCCATTCGTCTCTTTGTCTGCTTGTGTCAAAGATAACTAAAAAATGCTTTGCGTCAGATGGTTGAAATTTGGCATGCGAACTTTTCAGATTTCTATCAATTTTGAGTAAATAAGTTCGAAACAAGTCCGTCTGTCCAGCTTTCCGAATACATGTTAGCACAATAACTGCAAAAAGAAGAAATCCGGATAGATAAGTTTCGGATTTAACATCTCTAGTGTAGATGCCTATTAAATTTTGATTCAAAACCAACAATGGGTTGAATGTCCGTCGGTCTGTATTGTCAGAAACAGGTTAACTCGATAATTAAAACATGCAACGACCTAAATATAACAAATTCGGTATCGGATTTTGTGATTTTAAGAGCAGTTTCCTATCAAATTTTCGTTTCAATGGGTTGAAATCGGTGTCTAAAGTACAAATTTAATTTTCGAATACTATTAACCGCAGGCTAGGGATTAATCGCCAAGAAGCTCTCCAAAGATGACACGACAGAGTCGAAAAAAGTGTTGAATTCTCTCAAAAAATATTTCGTAACTATAAGTAGTTTTCAGTTCCCAAATTTTGTTTCAAAAGGATTTGAGTAAGTAATAATAAAAAATGGAGCACCTTCGAACAAATTTGGAGTGCATGTAACATTTTTCATTAAGGTTCTTTATCGCTAATATTATGTTATATTAACCACCCTAACTCATAAATAAATTAACATAATGCTTTAAAATTTTGTGTGTCATCTCCTATAGTGTTGTTCTTATTGCCTGTAAAATTTCAAATTGCTAAGGTGAAAATTGCAAAAAGTCATTTTAAAGGTCCCTGGTCGCCTTAAACTGGTTAATGGCTTTAATTAATTGAGACAAATAATGACTTAAAAATAATAATGTTCTCACATGATAACCTGATCTGCGATCATAGATTTCATTTTTGTTTTATAGTATTTTTGTGACTGTTTTCAATTGAATTATTGAAATGCTTCAAGTGTCACATGATCATCGAAATTAAAATTTACAGAAAAGACTTCGCATACCTTCGTTATTCAGCCTCACCTTTAAAATTTTCAGCTTCACCTTCGCCTTATTTATCTTCTCAAGCTGTTTCCTTCTAAATAAGATAAATATTTTGACTCTTAGCGGATGTGTTTCCTTTAGATGAATGTGAAAAGCGATTATTTATTTACCTCAATATTGAATTAAAAAATAATATACTCTCATTTTGAGACAGCAAAAAGGCATTTATGAGATAGACCCGTAATTTTGAATGTTGGTGGTCTAACAGTGAGGAAAATACTTGAGCCGACATTCTCCTTTCTAAACTCACCAACGAAAAAGCATTTGATCTTACTGAATTTTACATGCCCCATGTTCAGTCCGATGATGTCAGGCCTTATACTTAGAACCTTCCGAAGCCGAATCTTTATCATTGCGAACTCTGAATCAGATAATTTTGTATTAATTGTTTTACAAACGCATATTTTGCAGTACTTTTTATCCTGATACACCTCTATTACGGAATTTAGAGATCAGTGTATAAGTAACAATGGGTCAGTTTATAATCTTAATATATATAAATTAGGTGTCACGTTGTTTGTCCGCGATGGACTCCTAAACTACATAACCGATTTTAATACAATTTACACTCCACTTGCAGTTTGATCCAACTTAAAAGATAGGATAGTTTATTTTTCGGAATATCAATTAGTTCGGGAGAAATTAGTTAAACAAAAAATTAATGAATCTAATCCATTGATAAAGAAAATGAGACTAAACTTCTTAAAATATAATTTGGCATTTCTTTGGCACACCCTGATCAGTTTTGAAAACAATCCAGCAAAAATTACGCGTCTTATGAATTCCTTCCAGGTTTTCCACCTCACATACTTCACCTGAATGTTGGGACACAAGTAATGCTACTACGAAACTTTGGCCACCTAAATTATGCAATGGCACCAGACTACAAGTAACTAAACTTAATAAGTATGTAATCGAAGCTACGATAATTATTGGATGTGCTCGAGGAGTGTTGGGTTTAATACCCCGCATTCCACTAATTCCGTCGGACTATCCATTTGAATTTAGAAGAGTGCACTTTCCTGTAAAAGTTTGCTTTGCAATAATTGTTAATAAGTCACAAGGACAGCCATTAAAAGTAGCAGGGATCGATTTAAGAGGAGACTGTTTTTCACACGGTCAATTTTATGTAGCTTGCTCCAGAGTCAGTTCATCAAGTGGCTTAATAATTTTAGCACCAGAAAAAAAACCCAAAAATGTTGTATACAAAGAAGTTTTTGCTTACATAGAATAACAACAAAACATAGGTATAACAATAAAATGTAGATGGCCTACGTTTGCAAAGAAAATCAATAAGTTAAAAGGATCGGTTAAGGACAAGGGCATATATATAAGGAGTCCAGGGGGCCCGGGACCCTCCCAAAATTAGAAAAAATTATAGGCAATAGGTAATTATTATAGGGGATTTTTGTTATCCCCCAATAATTCCATTACCCGAGCAATGCCGGGTACGGGAATGCTAGTCAGTTTATAAATAGCTTTAACGTTAATTCAAGTTTGGGCTAGTAGAACAGATTATTTAGAGCTAGAATTAATGCTTCCATACTCAGAAATAATTTTTCAGCTCTTTTAATCACCATGTCGATATTTTTATTCTCTTTTTCTGTCCAAGTGTTATAATTAAATTCATAATTAGAATTTCACAAGAAAAACTGAAGGCCCGTGTATAGTCTGGAAGGAGTAGAAACCTTATTTTCAAGCGAATTTCTTCTTTTTAACGGTAATTTACTAATGTAAAAGTTAAGATGGGAGCAGATTAATTTTTTTCCTTTCTTTCTATACAAAGACCTTAGCCAGTTTATCATTCGTATTGTTTAATTAGCAAAGAGCCGTTTGTAAAGGCCGTAATCCCGGACAACCAAATTTATGATTGAAATATTCATTTTGAAAATGGAGGAGCACAATAACTTTTAGTTATCCCTTTTAAATTTGGACCCGTTAAGTATAGAAGTTTGTTTTAGCTCCAGTATGCCGGAGTAAATTAACGGGAAGTGGGACTTCTGGAGTATTTTTATTGTACTAAGAAATTTGTTGTTAAATTGCTCATTGATCTAATAATTTAAATATATTTCTGGGTAAGAGCATAATCAATATTGCTCTTCTTCAGATCTTGGTTTGGAACATACGACCCGATTTAAGTTAAAATAGTTCCTTCTTCTTTTCTTCTTTCGTACAGTTCACCATTTTGCAGTCACTAAAAGAAGCAGTATCAGCAGAACCTGTTGTGGCCGTCTTCTGTTTTATCTTAATCCATCCATGTCACTGGCTAATTCACTGAATTAGTATCCTCTTCGAGACGGTATAAAACCAGCATGAAAGCAGACAAATTTTAACCTTCTTCGTCATATCCTACACCAATAATGCGGTTTAACAAGGAGCAGACTACCAATTTAAGAATTTCTTTTCAAAATTCTCTATATTTCTTCAAATTTTAAAAATCTATAGATGTTATTTTGATAATGACAAGGATGATGATGATGTCGTGTCCACTTTTTACCGCGGAAAGAGGGCTGCAGTAGCTTCTGAGGGTATGAACCCCTGAGCACCCGAGGGCAGAAATCTGACTTCAAGCTCATATAAAGCACACACACATACGCTTGCACATCCCCTTTTTACAGGGGCGCACATTCACACATCTCACAGATAGCACACAAAGGAACAACCATGCCCGAACCGGGACTCGAACCCGGGACCTCCAGAACACGAGGCAGACGCGCTACCTCTGTGCCAGCAAGCCGGCAATGACAAGGATGATACAGCCTTTTGTGGTCTAAAACGATTTTTTAAAAATCCTCCCTGATATGAAGAAATTCAAAATTTTTAATATATAAAACCTTAATTATGCCAATACTTATCTTTGGCTCAGAGACCTGGAGCCTAGTCAAAATTGGGGACAATAAAATGGCCATTTTCGGAAGAAAAATTCTGAGAGCCATTTTGGTGGAATAAAAATCAACAAATGTTCAACAATTAAAATGTTTGGAGAAGATAAAATTTTGCGCTATATGAAATCCATAGAGAGTCAGATATTATAAATTTAATAAAAATAAATCAAATGAGCTGGGAAGCTCATATACTTAGAATGGATGATTATTCCATTCCTTCTAACAAGTAGGAAAAGGGGTAGACCCAAAATGAGATGGATGGGCTCAATGGGATCAGTTTATGTCTATCCAGGAAAATAAAAAGTGGCCCTCAAGTATCAAAAATATAATGCAATGGAACAGAATTCAGAGGAAGACACTCTACCCAAATATAACGATGATGGGAGATTATAAATTTTTACATTTTTTGTGAAACAATTTATGTTAAAAAATAGATTATTTTATTTTCTAGGTTGATCACAGAACGCATTCCATGAAAATTGAAATAATGAATGTTTATGATTTATTAAATATCACAGAAATAAATAATATTGATTTTTTTCTCACAATTTTGTAAATACTCTCTTATAGATGAAATATGCTTAAGGATCTTTCATTTGCAATACCTACCAGCCATAAAATTCCTCATAGATTTCTGACGCCCTCTAGAGTCCAATAAATGAATATTGTAAAAAATTGTTTTAACGAATTGTAGGCCATGAATCTCTTTTTCAGGAGCTAATTAAATATCGCAATAAGAAGGAAACAGAAATTTTTTGTGATAAAAAAGAAAAAAAAAACGTCTTGTCATATTTATCCTGCTCTGTGGGAAGAAGAATCTTCTCTATGGATCTGAAGAAGTTTTCATCTTTTTAGAAGTCCATTTACGAGAGCAAGATTGGCATTTCGATTGTATTTTTAATCGTAATCGATTTCTACTGATTTTAAAATATGAAAAATTTAGAGTTACTGATAAATTCTTACTTTATAGATGTTTGTCTTGTTCTGAGAGGTCTAATACTGTACTTTTTTTAGTACTAGACATAACATGTAGCTACTAACAATACATCTGTAAATCTTTGCAGCATTTATTTGAAGTTAGTGTTTCATTTTTATTTTATCGAATGTATAGTATGCAGATAGTAATCGTCAAAAAATTCGAACTCCATTTTTTGACGAATATCCAAGCGTTAGACCCCTTGAATTCGAAAAA
>JAOUZG010025245.1:1127922-1158407 GCA_026289955.1 Argiope argentata | reverse complement strand
ACATTATTTGGAGATTTTTTGCTTTAAAATCAATGTAAGAAATTTGGCGGGGTTCAAAATTATTTGGCTATTTTTTGCTTTAAAATCAATGTAAGAAATTTGGTGGGATTCTACATTATTTGAAGATTTTTTGCTTTAAAATCAATGTAAGAAATTTGGCGGGGTTCTAAATTTTTTGGTGATATTTTACTTTAAAATCAATGTAAGAAATTTGGTGGGATTCTACATTTTTTGCTGATATTTTGCTTTAAAATCAATGTAAGAAATTTGGTGGGATTCTACATTATTTGGCGATTTTTAGCTTTAAAATCAATGTAAGAAATTTGGCTGGATTCTAAATTATTTGGTGATATTTTGCTTTAAAATCAATGTAAGAAATTTGGTGGGATTCTACATTTTTTAGCGATTTTTAGCTTTAATATCAATGTAAGAAATTTGGCAGGATTCTACATTAATTGGCGTTTTTTTGCTTTAAAATCAATGCAAGAAATTCAGCGGAATTCTACATTATTTGGCGATTTTTCTCTTGCATCCGTCTAACGGAAAAGTACCAAATAAAGTTATGAAATTGAATGGTAATTTTTTTAAATTAAAATTAATTAGAATATGACTCAGTAAATAAAATGAGCGGAAAAAAAAATCTAAAATTACCTTTAAAAAATCTCAGAGTCTCATCAAGTATCTGTGCTCACGGCAGATGACTATTTTGTCTATTTAAAGACCGTATCCAAGTTATATGCCGATATCTTTTGGAGTAAATGTCCAAAGAGTTGCATGCATGAGAATTACTGATGATAATCTGTCATCAGGAAAATTGATGAGATTTTTCGGATATATCGCTTACAATAAATCTTGTTTTTTATTCCACCAAATTCTCTGGCTGTAAAGCCATATAATATTAATTATCTTATTCAAGTTTTGTTTATAGTATACATGAACCTTCCTACTGGATACAGTCCCATAACATCATAACGTTATTAAAAAAAGTATATAACCAATTAACCCATCTTCTAAATTTTGAGATATTTTACTTTTTTTCTCACTATTTTATTTATTTATTTCAAACCTTCCACTTTAGCTTTCATATATATATATATATATATATAACACATGCTTATTTATTATTGGTGGAGATAAAAAATAATTTCTTCTGTCACTAGATGATTTTCCTTTTATTCTCCTTAAAATAGTAACGATGTATATTACTTGGCAAATAGAACAAGAACATATTTACAGTCATTCTTATTCGTCTCATTTTGTAGAACAAATAGAAATATTAATTTAATTTTTATTCATAAAATAAGCAGTCACCTTTTAAAACATATTATTTTCTTAATGTATGTATTATCATTAAATATTCTTTTAATTTATTAAAATATTTAAAAAAATTGCCCGAAAAATTGAAATTCGTCTGAACTGAAACGACGAAGGAGTTTACCATATTCTAAGGAACATTATTGAAATTAATCATTATTTAAATCCATGCGGATGAAAAAAAAAAACAACGAAGAAATGAAACAATTAAGGAGAAACTTAAACTTAAATTCGGGAGAAATCAATAAATTTTTTACCAATATTTTATAACCAAACTAACATAGAGTATGTTTACTAAATAATAATTTCAAATTTTTCACCAATAAAAAAATGTTTTTTTTTAATTAACCGATGAACTGTAAGATTTTCAACATGCGATTTTGGTGCGATCGTAGTTTAACCCCCTGCTTGGCGCGCTTTTCAAAAATCGCCAACCATGATCTAGGGTTAGTATAATAGGAATCTAGGGTTGGTATAATAGGAAAACCATAAAGTTGCCATCTTTGACGAATTATCGCCAACTTGGCGAAGAAGGGGGTTAAACTACTATTCACCCGCAATTTTATTAAAAACAGTTTCAAACAAAGCAGAAGAAACAAGTTGTATTTTAAAATGAAATTTAATCATATTCAGTTTTTTAAAACATGAAATATTTTTTTAATAAGTGTCTCGGACAACGCCGACATTCAGACAACCAAAACTGCAATACTTTTTCCACCAGCATTCTAGCATTAAAAATACCTTTATTGATTCCTGAAAACTCTATTTTTAACGGCAGCGTTTTTAATTTAAAAAAATTTCACAAATTTATCTCAAAGATCAAGAATGATCATCTTCTTCCTGAAATGTAAACGTTTCCGAAATTTTCAACAGATAAGTTAAATAAGCGGACATTAAAATACACTAAAACTAATTAGATAAGTATCGCGATAAAAAAAACATGTCGTAATAAGTTATCTAAAATTAATCAAACATGTCATTTTTAAATTTAATACCAATGTAATAACATAGATTGCGTGAAATTTTATATTTATATTACTTACGATTCGAAGCAGATTTCACTTTTCTTATATCCAAGAGACGAAAAAACTGACCCTTTTGAGCGAGATAAAATAAACTAATCTGGAAGTTTATAAACAGATCATTTTTGATTTCGAACAAGATGTTCATTGCATTAGATTATATCAAAGGAGTTTATTCTCTGTGAAAGCGACAATAGATGATTTTGTAGATTGCATATTTATACTCTATACCTATACTTTCTTCAGTCCTGATTTTTAAAACTAACTCGCAATTGCAATTAACGATGTCATTTGGATGTAATAAACTCACGTGCATAAACTGAAACTTCATATATTGTTAATAATTTATTCATAGTTTCGTTTTAGCCATTATATTTTAGTATGATCCAGACAAATGATTTCGGAAGAAATTGGAATAAGTCCAAACTACGAAGATTCAGAGTGATTTTAAAATGGTTTGACATAAAGTTATACAAATATTTAAACTTATTTATTTTGATAAATTTTAAATATTGCCATCAAACTTAAGGTACTAATGAAATGTGAACATTTTTTAATCAGATTTATCAATAAAAAAAAACTGTATGATAATTCGATCCTGCTTCTGTGTTGATGATGTATTAATTAAAATTATTAGCAAATTTTTGGATGAAAGTCCGAAAATTAGGAGGAAAAAAAGGCATGATCTTGGCGATGAACATTTCATTTAATTCCAAGCTTGGCGATGAAAATTTCATTTAATTCCGAAACCCTGATAATAACTCATGAGGGAGTATGTCCAAACTAAGAAAATTCAGTTATTTTAAAATGGTTTGACATAAATTTATACAAATATTTAAACTTATTTATTTTGATACATTTTATATATTGCTATCAAACTTCAGGTACTAATGAAATTTGAAAATTTTTAAAAACAGATATTCAATAAAAAAGAACTATATGATAATTCGATCCTGCTTCTGTGTTGATGATGCATTAATTAAAATTATTAGCAAATTTTTGAATAAAAGTCGGAAAATTAGGAGGAAAAAAAGGCAATATCTTGGCGATGAAAATTTCATTTAAATCCGAAACCCTGAGAATACAAGTGACGTTCTCATGAGGGAGTATACACTATATTCTATGAAAAAAAAAGCGTTTCATCAAAAATATGAGATAATTATCTTGATTTTTGCTTTCATAAAACGTATGATTTTTTTTAATGTCTGAACTTTATAAATGTGAAATCAAGAGTTGTTTTGTATCCGTACTAGCCGGCTTTGGCAACCATCTGATTCACTGGGTTTAATAGTTAATAAGTTTTTTTTAAAAAATATTTAATGTGAATTGCTTTCGATGGCTTGTTCATCAGCGTATAATTAGACTTAAAATTTAATCGAAGTATAAAACGAGCTATTTTAAAATTTTTTAATTATTTTTAACATGCAATGCATTTTCCTAATTTTCCGTCATCTTATTTAAAATGTGAATCTTGATTCGAAAAATGAAACGTTTGAACTTCAATCATATTAAAACAATTATTGATGTAACTACATATTTTTTATTTTTTTAAAAAAAACTGACAGCAGATTTGTTCGAAATTGAAGTACTATGTATACCGCAGAATATTTTTCATAATTTATATAATACCTCAAAAGAAAAACACAACAAAAATTTAATTGATTTAAGGTAAAGATTCAGTATGCTAAAATAAGAAAGAAATTTTCAAGTGGTAAGAGGGCTAAAATATTTTTTATTAAGGTAATTATATTATATTATGTCAAAACATAGCACTGTTTAAAAATGATATACTTAAAAAAATTATTATTATTATTTTGTATAAATTCAATTCATAAAACATATTTCAAAAAGTATACTGAAAGCATACCTAAGCATACTAGTCTCATACCTCCAACAGCCACATAGAGAAAATTGAAGTACATTAATAGTAACACTGAAACCAATATGAGTTTCACTTCACTAATGAAATATATCATAAAATATGTTGAAAATAGTTTTTCAAAAAATTAATTTTACAATTAATTTTAGGGAAAAAATTTATAGCAAAATAATAATAATAATAATAATACAATTGAAGGAATACACATATTTTTTAAAAATTTCAAAATCGTGCAATTTTTTGAATAAGTTTTTTTATTTTGCTGCAATATTCTCCAAAATTATCGCTGGAAAAACGAAAATTTAGCTTAGTTTTTAACTACCTAAAAATAATTAAAAATTAAGTAAAAATTTTTTTAAAAAAAGTTCTGGAGTGCATATTTTCGTCTTTCAAGGTATTTAGTAGCTGTAGGTCAAAGCAAATTTAGCAAATTTAGGTCAAACGGTTTGGCCTTAAGAGCGTCTGCACACACAGAAACACACTGAAATTCGTGTTTTATTAATAAAGATATGATTATCATCAGTTTTTTTTCATTATTGTGTTTTCATATTGTAATGATCAAGTTAAACGGAAGTTTAAGCAAATATTTTTCGTATAACATTAGTTTCTTCTTATTTTTTTTATCATGTGAAAACATGTGCTGTTTTGGTTAGGAGGGTTTGGTGTTTACGAAATTGGAAAGCAAGAAATATTCTTTTTTTATTTGGTAGATAACGAGTTAACTGGCCCATGACATTTGTGGTTTGTTCTTCCAGTATTGTTTGAGATATTTAATTAAAGTTTCTATCAATTGCTTTTTGTTTGTCGTTTCTATGAAATGACGTCTTCTTCCAGTTTGTTTACGATTTCTTACTTTTAAATAATTAATCTCGCTCCCAGAAGATTATTGTTTGGCGTTGTTTTTTTTGGGGGGGGGATTCTCTTTTAGTTTTAATAACCGAGATTTTATAAAACGTGACATATTTATTCTTTAATGATATTATAAGCGCATTCTTACTAATTGTATTTCTCAAAATATTGTAAATATTAGAACATAATTTTAATGTCAATCTGCATTAAAATCATTGGATTTTGAAACATATACAATGGCTTTCAGAATTAGTGAACTTTTCGTGAAAATTACTAGGTTTTTTAATTTTTAAATTTTAAAATTGGTCGAGCTCCAAAACTTTGTTTGTCAGCTAGAAAAATTGAAAACGAAAGTTAAAAAAATTATCATTAGAGAGTGAGAGTGAGAGAGAAGTGATATAATTTTCCCAAACTGGTTTAAAGTAGTTAATGACTTAAATAAATTAAGACAAATAATCCCTTAAAAAATTATAATATTCTCACACGATAACTTTAAATTTGTGACCGTAGATTTAATTTTTTATCTTTGGTTCTTAAAAATTTCAGTCAGAGAGCCGAAAGGCGTAGACAAATTTTGTTTATTAAAAGGTGAAAAAAATTCAGTTCTTCCGATATTTAAATATTACTTTCGTAAAATAGATAAACATCCAGATTAATGGGGAATAAAGCAAATTAGAGAGATAAACAATTAATTATCTTTCTTTTTGTCCTTCAAGTCAAATTCATTTTCCATTTTTTTAAAGCGCCATCTTAAGAAAAAGGTTAATTTTTACAGCATCAGTTCAAAAAAGAAAAATAAGTTAGTAAGAATCCTACTTGAATCCGTATCTCGTGTATAGATTAAACTACAAGTATTGCTCAAACAAACTTTCTAAATTGACTTATCGAGTCTGATCGTCCAGAGTTTCTTTACAATGCTAACAGAATAAATTTTACTGTCAAAATTATTTCATAAAGACATGTCACCGAAAAATGCTTCATCATGTTTCGAAATATTTCAGATTAGGCATTTTTTTTACTTCAGTTATAATTCCCTAAATTATGACAATTGTTTTTACCAATTCACTTTTCTCTTCTAATATCCATGAAGAATAAAGGACAATGTGTTTGTGTTGTATACTAAAGGACAAATTGTTAGACCTAGAACCAACAGAACTGACTCAGAGCCACTTTGGGGGCTAGTAGGGACTTAATATTCTGAGGGTGCTTTTAAAAATCTAAGTTATAATATAGTTAATAAAAATCTAAGTAAAATTTTGAAGTTTTTCCTTCTTAGTTTCTGAGAATATGTTGGCACAAAAATTATTTTTACTGTTTTTCAAAATAAATAATTTAAACATAAAATAAGATATAAATAGTTATAATCATCTATATCAATGGTTTGCATAAACATTATACGTGTAAAATGTATACAAAAATATTCAAATGGAATGAATACATCTAAGACCTAAGTAAACGTAATTGCATAAAGCATCCAATTGTAGCATTTGTTTCAAAAGATAGACTCATTTTTTCCTTATCAGTAATTCTTTTGCGTGTGTTTAATTCACTTTCTTTTAGAATCATACAATTTTGTTTCAATTCAAAACGCGTGAATTTCTTTAAATATGAAAAAAACAAATATCTTTCTCATTCTGTCGTCATAATTAATTTTGTATTTTGATAAATCAAAAGCATCCGTCGCATGCCCATAGTTCTCCCTACTATTCTGTGAATGTCACGGCCCATTTCTTTATATGAAAAAAAAAAATGGCAATTATTGAAAATAATCTTATGAGTTGGCTTCACTGCTTAATATGAATAAACTATTTCTTTTTTTGCTTGAGCTGATTTCTTAAATAATTATTGACATTTAGAAGACGAATTTCTAAATTTAACTAGGTTTAATTTATTATAGCCATTAAGTGAGTCAGGCGGTTAATATTGTCTCATCATCAACAGAGTTGAACCGAAATAAAATAAAACTGGCAATGTTAAATCTCGAAACCAAATCAAATTAGAAAAAGATGGCGTTTACTTTTGCGGCATTTTGCTATATAGTAGCTTTAATTTTAACAGCCTTCTTAATTTTCTTTGCTGTATTTCATGTAAGCTTTTCAATTAAATTTAAAGAAAATTGAATCCATTCATTGTAATCAAACACTGGGTCAAATCTTTTATCGAAAGACAACATTCTTGTATAAGCATTCGGTGTTAACTGAAAGCACATGTTTTATTTAATTTCTTATTCTCATCACATATAAAAATGTTTTACTGCCGCATTCTTTAAACGCAATACTATTTTATATATGAACTAATTGGAAGTCTTATTTAGGCAGCTAATAACATTATTGATTGCAAAAATGAGGAGGAAGTTAATAAAATTTATTTTGTGACAAGTTGGCATTTGATTCTACACTTTTTTTAGTTACATTTTTGAAATTTATCAAATAAGTTTCCAGTTTGTTTTTTAGAAGAATCCTTGTAATTTTTTATCTGTAACTGCAAATTAAATAAATAAAAAGCAGTTAAATGTCAAATGTATTGGCATATAAAAAAAATACTAAATTTGGAATTTCTTAAATAAATTTCTAAAAGAAAGATGCTTTGAAACAGTATTTCTGCAAAGTAATGCTGCCATTTGTCAGAAATTATAACGTTTCAACACTATTTTTATATTAATTATCTTTCTGGCAGTTAAATTTCAAATTAAATTTTGAAATGATGGCCTTAAATTTTTAAAGAACTATCCTAAGTTTGTCTCATTCTCAAAAATAAGTTCTAGTGAATATTTGATTTAGAGTTTACTTTACAAATAGTTAAATTAGTGCTCCTAATTAAAACAAATTTTGCATTCTTCTGAGTGTATTAGTTATATTTTAATTACATAAAGGTGTATCCTTTAAAATGTAATTTTTAATACAATATTTGAATTATGTGTTACATGAATGAATTTAGGAATTTAATTCATGTTTTGTATAAAATATTTAATATTACAAAAATAATAATTTTTATTAGTGTAATTTTATCCTGAAAAGTAAAAATTTTCTTGTGAAGCATTTTCTTTTCTGCAATATATGTATATATCAATAAGATTGATACATAATTTTATTGATAAATATAAATTATTAAAAAGAATGAATATTTTCTCTTGTTTTTATAAAATTAATGTTCAAATTTAAATCCAAGCTAAATTGCAGGAAAAGAAAAGATATTTCAAATGTGAATTGCATACAAAAAGTTGAAAAAAATTAATAGTGATGTTAATTGTTGTGTATTTTTTCCAACCTTTTTGAAATCACCAATTTAATTATTATTTTTGCAGGTTATAGCCTTTGATGAATTGAAATCAGATTATAAAAATCCTATAGATCAATGTAACAGTTTAAATCCTGTAAGTATTTTGTATTTATTTTTGAAAATTTATTATTTTATTATTGATAGTATTAGTATTGTTGGTTTGATTGGATAAATTGATTTGCAATTTAAATTCAAAATGAATTTTTTTGTTCTAAGTATATATATATATATATATATATATATATATATATATATATATATATATAGAGAGAGAGAGAGAGAGAGAGAGAGAGAGACTTTAATTTAAGACAATCAAATTGATATTGATATATAATGAAAATGATTAATTTTCAAATTTATATAGGTACTTAAATTTATTTCAGTAAATATTTATATCAAATAATTGTTAAAAATCTAAAAGTGCAAGAACTTGTTTCATGCTGTTATAAGATTTTATCTGGATTTTAAAGTTATGCCTTTTTGATCAAGCCAATTTTTAATTTTATAAATTCATTGTGAAGAAAAAAAAATTAACTTTTTTATAAATGTTTTATGTAATAAATGGATTTGCAACACAGTTTAGACTGGTTCTTGAAGGAAATGATATATGAGTGATGTGGATATTTAAGAAATTCGTTTTTAAATATATGTAAAAGATTAATATTTGTGAAAAGAAGTGGAAACTCAGTGAATGGTATAAAATTTATTTATAATATGTTTATTGACATTCATTATGAATAAGTGTTTAAATTTTTTATTAATAGGAAACATCTTTTTTAAAATTAACTTATTAAAATGATTTCTGCTAAAAATTAACAAAAATGGTTACTTTTTCTGTTAGCCGAGGGGCGGTGAAAAATCGCCAAATATTGTAGAATTCTGCTAAATTTTTTACAGTGATTTTAAAATGAAAAATCATCCAATAATGTAGAAATCCGCCAAATTTCTTTGGCGAATTTTCACTGCTGCCTGACTAACAGAAAAGTACCTGAAAATGTGTTGATATATCTGTCAGGGAAGGAACTGCCTATTTGACCTATAGCTACCAAATTTATATATATATATGCCTTGAGTAATGAGAAGTTACACCTCAAGGCAAATTATAAAATTATATTTAAAAATTGAGAATTTAGCATATTTTATTGATAATTTTTAAAAGTATTATTGCATAAGGTTTTTAAAAAATTTCATTATAAAGTTTAAAAAATTGTGATTTTAATAATATAAATTTAAATAAAGATATTTTTATGCATTATTTGTATAAAAGTATAGTTGCAAAAAAATTCAAAATTTGTTCATTTTTTTGAAAATATTTATTAGTATATTCTTTTCTTATTGTTGAATGATAAGATAGGAAAATTCTGCTTACTTATATTAAATTCCATGTTTTCATTTTGGCAATGTAACTAAAAAAGTGTACCTTATTTTATTTCAGTAATATTTTGTAGGATATTATGCTCTCTAAGATATTTTGTAATATTTCCTCTATTATTTAATATTTTAAAGAATTATGTTTCTTTTTAGCATGTTTCATCATATCTCATAGGTTATTAAGTGCCTTTGCATAATATAAATAAGAAAACATATATCATTTTGTTGTGTGAAACAGTTATGCATTTTATGTAAGAAATACAAAAGTGAATTTATTATGTTAGATAGTTTTGTAATTAGATGTTAGAGGAAATAGGCATTTGATTTTCCATAAAAATAGGATGCCAATAACTTCATTATTTTATATCTTCAGTAAAACACGTATAGATAACATAACTATAATCTGCATCTACTTAATATTTAAAAATATTTTGTCCATATAATTATAAATTATCAAAATATGAATGTAGCTTATCTATTATTTTCACTAAATAAGTTGATCTCTAAATCAACTTCCGTTGAATAATCACATTTTATTATATGACCTTTAAAATTTAATTTGAATTTTTTCAATTATTGTTGGAATATATCATTTTAGAAAATGAAATTAATATGCAGTGCCTGATAGATTCATTTTCACTTTATGTTTTATTAATTTTCACTTTATGAAATATGCATTTTTTTGTCATCACATATATTTTATTCAAATGTTCATTGGTAGTTGACCTATCATATAATTAAAAAAAATGAATAATTGTCAGAAATTCGTACAATCTTATTGTGCTTTATGGAGAACTTGGATTACTTTTAAGAATTTACATTCTTTCATTACAGCATTATGAAGAATATGAAAGTGATTTTGATAGATAGTTTTTAATGTTCCGAAAGAAATTACTAAGGTGTAGATGTATGGTCTATATTTTTGTGCATATCTGCACATAAACAAAAATCTTGGTAGTGATGACATTTTAATCATTGATTGTTTTATCATGAAATATTCTGTATTTAATTGTTAAAATGCATACAATTTGATTAGTTAATAATTAAGAGTGAGATAGTCTAACAAAGACATTATTAATTAAAGATGTAAGAATATCAATTTCGAAATCTCATGCTGTCCTTTTACAATTAATAATTTATGATTAGAGGAAATTTATAATATAGTTTATGTTAAAATAGATTTTTAAAATTTACTTTATAAAATTGTTTGTAATAAATTTGATTAATAAAGCTCACAAGAAAACCTAACACATGTCAGGAGTTTATGGTGAACTTTTATAGTTCTTTAAATTTTGATATTTCTTAGATGAATTCTGCAATATTTTTTTATATCTCAAACACTTTTTATGAAATTTATTGATTTTATTATTCAATTTATCATACTTATTTTACTTTTTGAGTGTTTATGTTTGGTACAATTCTAATATATGACATAGTTATAAAGGTTAGCTTTTTCTGATCTATCATTATGTCTTATCTGATAAATATATAGAGCAAGATTACCTGTTTATTTAGACAAAGTTAAGATGTGTAATTTGTTCTGTAATTTTTTTAATCATCTAAATTATAAATTTTATCTAAGAAAACTTTAAAAAAATTTATTTTCATAGTTTCTAAACTGTTAGCCTATGTATAATGCAGTTGCTTTCCTTTTGCTAATATATAATAAATTTTTGTTACAGCTTGTTTTGCCAGAGTACTTTCTACATCTTTTTTATACTTTACTTTTCCTATTTGCTTTTGAATGGATTACTGTACTGTTAAATGTTCCTCTCATTATATACCATTTTCAGAGGTAAGTTATTTGATTTTTCCTACTTCCTATTGGTTTTATTTTTCCTGATGTTAATTTCATTCTTATTTTTATATCACAATTGTTTATATATTGTGATGTGTCGTCTTAAAGAATTTTAATTTGAAAGATTTAAAGAATTTAGTATATGAAACTGTTTTTATTTATATTATAGTAATTATTTAATGAAAACCATAAAATTATCTTGATATATTTAATAAAAATGGTCCAAAGAAAAGAAGTATTCCAAACAGTGTATTTTTTTAGATAGCTGTCAGATTTGTCTATTCTTTATTTCAATATAAATTTTATATCATGTTTCTTTAACAATTTTTCAATCAACTATTAATATTCAAACCTTCTCTTTGTGTCACTAAAAAAACATGTAACTTTAAATCAAGCTATTAACTGCATATGATCAACTAATAAAGCTTTTTAACCCTTTAAGCGTGCTTGACGAACTCATCTCGTCATCGGAGTGTTACGTCGTACCCGTGTTTGACGAGTCCTACTCGCAATCCAATTTTAAAGTCGAAAACTCGAAAACATAAGGATATGACGAGATATTTTCGTCAAACACGTTGAAATGCGGACTTTAAAATTGGATGACGAGTAGGACTCGTCAAACACGGGTACGACGTAACACTCCGATGACGAGGTGAGTTCGTCAAGCACGCTTAAAGGGTTAACCAAATAGGTATCCCTGTTAGAATTATTCTAAAGTGCCATATTAGTGTATTATTTGACAATTGAATTCATTATTGCTTTTTAAGTCAGGAAAGGAAATATTCATTTTTTTTTATATATGATGGAAACTGATGTAGTAAAATCTGTTTTTAATATAACTTTTTTGTGCATAAATTATACTTCAATAATTTATTTAAAACCAATTTAAAAATAAGCTAAATGGACTATATGGTAGAAACTACAAATTTTACTTACTTAAATGTTTCTGTTTGTTAACATAATAAAAGCCTTACATCTCTGTCATCTGAATAATGAAATTTCCATAGAAAGATGATACTAATGGTTGAATTACATTGCATTGATTCCTGTTTAGATGTTACAATGCCTCTTTCTTTTGTAGTTTTGAAAATATATGGGCATTAGAATGTGTACCAACTTGTGAGAATTATATATGCTGTAGTCAAATGATTATCTCAAATTTTTCATCAGAAAATATTATTACTATATAGAAATTATTTTCACACAATTTTCAAAATAATTAGCTTTTTATTGTCACCAATCCCGTTTATGTATAAGTATCTGATCTTCATAAAATTATTTTATAACAATTTCTTTTGTCATATGAGAATATGATGTTGTTTTGGTTTGGAGGTTTTGATATCCCTGAAATTTACGGGCAAAAAAATTTCTAATACATATTTAGAGAGAAAGAGATAGAGGTCTAATTAGTGTTTCAAACTGGTTTCAATTTATTAATGACTTAAATTAATTATGATAAATAATGACTTAAAAATAATAATTCTCTCACATGATAACTTAAAATTTACATTCAAAAATTTCCTTTTTTAAAGAAAATTTTTACATTAATTTTCACCTACACATTAAAAAAAAGTTTTTGTTTATTTTTTCCACAATTCCATCTGCTTTTTACATGATTTTGCTCATATTGAAGTTTTGTTACAACAGCATAATACAGCAATAAATTCCATGAATAAGATATTATTTCTTTTTATAAATGTGGTTATGTTTATTACATCATTTGATATCAAATAGTGTTGATTCAAACTTATAATTTTAAAACATATAGTTATGCATTTCCTTTCTGGCTTTACATTTTCTAACAATGAGTTTTAAGCTCACAATATCTAGGATTCATTTTTTCCCCCTTTGTGTTCATTATTGGTATAAAAAATCATTTAAAATTGAACTCCCATTGTAATTTGATATGTGGGTATCTAAAGTTCACCAAAATATTTCAAAATAATTTTCATTTCAAAGCTTATGTTCAATATAATTTATGTATGATAATAGTAATTCTTTTATAGTAAGGAAGAAAGTAATTACGTTTTTTTACAATTCTCTGACCTAAAATGATATGTTGTTCGACTCTCAATGCCTTTAATTTTCAATACATTTTGCTCTTACTATAATGCTTAATTGGAGGTAATCTTTTAAAGTTTTGGTATCAAATTGGAAACTTCGTTGTTTACTAAGAGTCTTTATTTTTTGCTATGAGAGAAAACTTTGAGCAGTCTTTATGTACATTATAAATACATACAGTGATTAAAAATATTTTATCAAGTGAAATCATTAATCAAGTGATATTATCTAGTGAATAGTTAATAAGTGATAACCCTTTTAAAAGATTGAAAATGTGAAAACTGTAGGGTAAAATATGTTTTACCTTTTCTTTCACTCATAGAGAATTGATGTAATCTCATGGAGCCATGAGCACAACAAACATTTACCTATGAAATTAAAGCATTCAGCTTTTTTCATATTTAAAAGTTATACTTATTGTAGAAATGTGATATTTGTTATCATTGTTTTGAATGTTTTGATTACTTTCATGTTACAAAAAAAAAAAGTGTTATCAAACTTTGCTGAAATCTTTAATTATCTTCTCTCTCTCTTTTAATAAAACAATTGAGAGTGCAGAAGATTTCTTTTATTATTGGATATGTATTTACTCTTTTACAAGGCTATTGCCTCATATTTAAATAGCTATGGAAAAAATAATACATTACTTAATTGGAATTTCAATATTATTATTCTCATTACTGGATAATATTTTTCATCGTTTGTAGCAATTTCTTTGAAATCATTAACACAATAAATCTCACTGATAATTATTTATTATAAATTCCTTCTAAAGTTTTGTGACTTCTTGAATGCAAAAATAATTTTTGTCTAGAAAATAATCAATTTCTTTGATAGTAAATCTTTAATTACACTAGATTTTATTAATATTGATCTCAAATTGAGTAGTATACTTTACAGATTGCTTGCTGATTTTAGTTTAGAGTGTAATCAACCTTCTTTATTTGTAATCAAAATATATGGTTAAGAGATAACTTAATCCACTTTTGTTTCAGTTAAAAGAATTCTCTGTATGAAAAATATATATTAGAAAAGGTTTCATTAGAGAGAGGAAAAAAGTTTGAGATGATGAAAAAAATTGTTTATAATTGTACATAGAACCAGAGAAAACTGCAGAGAAAAATTGTATTTCCAGTAATTTTGATTATGAACATTACATACGCGTTTAAATTGTTCAAATTTTACCCATTGCAACTTTTAAAAAAGTGTCCAGTAGGGGAATAATGATTTTTTTGGGGTCATTTCTTTGAATTGTTATCGTTTGTCTCAGGCAATTAATGTAATCAAGAATAACAAATTGCTAATGACGAACAAAATATGTAAAGTGATAGTAAATATTTGTTAAATTTTCATTCAATAATAATGGCAACATTAAAGATAAAAATCTGCACACAGACTTTTCTTATTCTACACTTTTTTATACTCTATATTATTTTTGAGTATAATTTCAGTGAAACTTATGCAGTAATTTAGAATTCTATAGTGTCCCAAAAATTTTCTCTCTTTTTTTATACACTTTAAATTGTGAATCATAGCTATATATCTTGTGGTGATTGCTATACATATAAGCCAGATAACATCCCTCGGACTGAAGTGCACTTTTGGCCCAACGGATATGTTACTCGGCTACTAACCACAAGATTGGGAGTACGGGCCTATCGCATCCGTTATGCCTAAAATCTGAATGATTGATTCTATTTTCTTAAAAAGTCTGTTTCAAAATTCTCATTTTGTTTTAAAATACTGTCTGTATAAATATATCATTCCAAAGAAATTGTGACTCATTAGTGAATTTATTTGTTAGGTATCGTACCAGACCTGTTATGAGTAGGCCTGGGTTATATGATCCAACAACAATTATGAATGCTGATCAGCTGAGTAGAGCTATGAAAGAAGGATGGATAAAACTTGGATTTTACATTGTGTCATTCTTTTATTACCTCTATGGGTAAGATTTTATTTTATACTAGCCGCCTTTGGCGACCAGTCGGTTCGCCAGTATTAATGCTCGCTAAAATTTTCATATATTATTTTATGTAGCTGTGTCTCATAACAAGTTTTTCACCAAAATATATTTAAACGAAACAAATTTTGATAATCATAAAATTCATTTATAGTATTATTTTCTTCAGATGTTCTGTTCATTGTACTACTCATCTTTCTCTTTCTATCTGAGCAATGATTGTCCCGGAATTTATATTTTACTTAAATGGTGGAGGGAAAGGTCTAAAATTCTACGTTTTTATAGAATAATAGGATTCAAATTTTCATAAATGTAAACAAATAAAGACACAATTGGATTTCAAGAGATGCGAAAGTTTAAAAACAACTTGAAAAATGCTGCACACAAATTAAATATTGGTGACATACACACAGCCTTCTATTCCTTTTTTTTTCACTACTTTTCTTTCTTCAAACCCTTTTTTCCCTTTGTTATTCTTTTTTTTCTTCCCTGCCCAGAATTTATTTTGAGCAGGTATAAATTAAATATTCTTACAGACTATTAAAAAAAGCAACTATTTTCTTTCTTTTTTAAACATCCCGTTATCTATAAAGGAAAAACAACTGACTTCGCATAATTCTTTCGCAACAAATCAAAATTTATTACTTCCTGCTATCTTGCTCAGTTGGTGTGGGGGGAAGGAAATGCAGATTTTTGGCGGGAAAGTAAGAAAAGTGTCGTTTTAACCATTTTCCTGGCAGTTTTTTCATTTTTTCTCTCCATAAGAACCATCCTTGTGTCTTAACAAAAATATTTTTAAAAAATTAGCCGAATTGGTCGAGCTGTTCTCTAGTTTTGCGCTTAGCAACGCATTTCAAGATCCATTTTTATTAATATAGATTTCATTATGTATTGATGCTGTTTTAAATTAGCTGGGAATGAATACAGTTATATTAAAGAGAATTCTTGCAAACATTTAAAAATATTATATGCATGTTTGATTACATATGTTTAATAATTATATTTTAATTAAATGTTTAAATTTATTATAACATCTACTGTTATTGTACTTTAAAATGTAATTATTCAATTCATATATATCCGATATTTTAAAAAGATTGATTTTAATAAGGTTATTCCTAAAATATTGTATATTTTATAATATTATTATAAAATATACAATGTTTAAGGAATAATTGTATGTTAATATTAGATAGCTATATCTTAATTATCTATAATTGTGAATGTGTAATTTTTATTAAAGTGCAATAAATATTTTGCTGCATATTTTTACTATTACAAAATACAATTTCTTTGTTACAAAAATTCGAAGTATAAATTTACAAATTAATGTCATAATGTATGTACTTTTTTGTATTTTAAGATTTTTGCTACACGAAGAGCATTAAAATGAAATGTTTATTTATAATTTAAAATTTCTTTTACTTTTATTGTTTGTTTAATAGAATTTAAAACAAGTTGCTCTTGAAAATAAAATATTAAATTTTGGATGGAACATGCACAAATTATTAGCTACAATTTATAAAATAACATGCAAATGTATTTTTAAAATTTTGTTTCATACTTTACAGGAATAATTATAAAGTAGTAACTTAATTGAAATTAAAAAATTCATTTATGAAAATTGAAATAATATGCATTAAAATTGAAAAATTGAATTAATTGAAAAATAATTAATTGAAAAAATTAATTGAAAAAATATGCATTTATGTGCATTTTGTTCCTTTTTTTATAACAAATTCAAATGCAAATATGCATTCATTTGCAACTTTTAGTGCTCTTATATATTTATCAAGGATACTTTATTTTATAATTAATTAAAATGCAAATAATCAGATTTTCTCTCTTTCCCTCTCCATTTATAATTTGTTAAAAACAAATATGACAGTTTAAATATTTATTGGTAATTTAATAGATTTCTGCTATTTTAAAAAAATCTAATATCAGTGTTTCCAGTAATATTTTAAAAGTGTTTAGAAAAAAAAAAACATATAAATACTTAAAATTGTTCTTTTAAAAAAATTGCAATTTTTATCATTGTAAACCTGAATTTTTTAATATATATTTCATTATTAATATGTAATTTATTTCATAATAAAATTGTCTATGAATAGTTGTAAGATTGAAATGAAAGCATAAATGCTAAAGACTTTTCCATTGAGGTAGGTTTTTCCTAAATTGAGATACTTAATTCTGGACTAAAAATAAAATAATAATTAATTGTTAGAAATTGTATTTTAACTAGAATGGTTTTAGGAGATTCTTTCGTCTACTTCTTTTGTATAAATGAAATTTTGTTATTTCTGTAGTAGATATTATAAAAATGTCAAATAATTTATCAGAAATAATTAATTTAATAAAAATGTCAAAAATGTTATGTCAAATAATTTTTCAAAAATTTCATATTTTTACCATTAATTGAATTTTAATTGTTCTGTAACTTTTTGTATAAATAAAAAATGAGTACATTTTTTTTCTAAATTAAAAAAAATTATAATGTAAAACCTTTATCAAAATGGAATGAATTCTGATTAGTTAACAAATATGACATTCAAAATATTATTTACAATTTATTAAAAAATTGTTTTTTTTTTAAAAATTAGATAATGTGTTACCTTCTATTATTTCCATTTAATTTCTCTATTTATTGTCTGCTGAGCTTTTTAATATTTTAATAAATGTTTATTGTCTCATTTTACATCCATTATTCATTTGTTTCATATTTCACACATATATTGATCTTTTAATTTTTATCCAGAAAAAAATTTCGTTGACTTCTTTGTTTGCTAATTGTTATTTGTTTAAATTTTATTTTCAGAATGATCTACACATTAGTATCTGGGATTTAAGCAATAAAGTAAAGTCCCATTTGTAAATCTTTCAACTAATCACTTCCAAGAACCCCATTTGATGCTGCGGTAAAGACTGTAAAGTTGAAATTTATTTTCATTCAAATTTCATTCTTTTAAAAAGGTTGTTAACTGTTTAATTGTATGTCCTCTAAATGATGTTTATGTTTAGTTTCAAATTGTCTATACATCAATGGTGTTATTTATATTTTTGTTGAACCTATTCATGTACTTTAAAGTTGTCCATTCTTTATGTGAAATGAAATGATTTTGATAAAAATAATGGTGCATTTTTATTATATAGATCACATCACTATTTTTCAGGGATGCTAATTATTTTTGACAATTGTTTGGTTTTCCTTTATCTTTGTATTATTCAAGAAATATATTCTTTTTAATGTTTTCAAAAATTTTGTATTCCTTTAATTATTATTAAGGAATTCTTTTCTTTTTATTAGTAGAAAAGATTGTATTTAATTTCTTAATTGTTTGAAATCAATGAATAATTAGAAAATCAATAATTATTATTTTTCCTCCCCATGTAATTTTAATTCCCTTAGTTTATTATTTTCAAAACATTAATGATTAAAGTATTTGAGATTATTAAACTGATAAATTTTTTTTTCATTGCAAAATTTTCATTATAAGTCGTTTTATTTCAAAGTTTTTTTTACATACATACTGTCATATATCAAATTACAATATTTAGTGTTGTAAAAAAGAAAATTTAGTGTTGAAATTTCATTTACGTGAAGTTTAACACTTGTTCTTTATTTAAATATTAAATTCTACATGTCTGTTTTATACATTTTTATATATTTTATTACATTTATACAATTGTTAAGAATTTTAAATTGTGATAAATAAAACACACACTTCAGATGTGTGACTAGAATATTTAACTTAAAGTTCTGAACTATTGATTATTGTATAAAAAATAATTTTTAGGTATGTAATGAATTAAATTACTTGAAAAATAGTATTAGTTAGCATTTTAATTATAATCTTTTTGAAAATTAAATAAAGAACAAAAGGTGGTTAATTGCTTAGTTTTTATATAAATTCTATCTAAATCTTCATATGAGCTAAATCTTTCAGCTAAAAATTATTCCTATTAACTAGTTTTTCGCTAAATATTTTTCTATTTTAAGAAAGTTTCAAACTTAATTACTGGTTTCCAGTACCTATTTTCAATCTTCCTTTATTTTAATTTTTGTTTTAACATCCCTGAGAAAAAAGGTTTGGAATTTTAGTTAAATCAATTTTTTTGCATTAAAAAAATCATTTTATAATTTCTATTTCGTAATGACTAATATGTTTTTTCTCAAATGTAAGTTAATTTTGCACATTGAAAGTTTGCATGTATTGTTTGTTTTATCACTTTTGTGTTAACTATATAAATTGAAAGTATAATTATATATGTATTTTGATTTTAAAAACTATATAAACTTATTTCATATAATCTTTTTTTTTTTTTTTTTTTGCTTTGAACATATAAATAAATTATACTTCTATCACTTTTAAAACGTGAATTTAATATCCCAAAGTATTCTATTTATATAAAATTCTATTTATACAATTAATATAAGTGTTATGATTTATAATGATAATACAAGTATTCAGATTGTATTTATAAAAAACATAAAATTAAAAAAAATTATAATTGGCATACCAAGAAAAAATATTTTATGCTTGAAAATTTATGATTTTGCTTCCAGCACATGCACATGATACATAGTTCCTCATTGAGGTTATACTGATGCTTCCAGCAAACATAAATAGCATTTATTCCTTCATTGAAGGGTTTTACTTAGCAAGTTTTTTCTTCTTATATATCATGAATGTGCAACTGTTATTAGAGAAATATTTATAGAGGAATATTGTCTTGTTCCTGAACTAAACTAAGACTGCTAAACTTAAAAGCTTGCCTTTGCTGATAATGTGACACATGTAACCAGGAGAACATGAAATTTGGTTTCCAGCTGGATTTTCATGTGTATTTCGTGGAAATGCTTAATTTATTGGAAAATATTTACTTTGGTTTGATGTGAAAAGTTTGTAAGTTTATTTAGAGATTATTTTTTAGTAGCTAATAAAGTAATAATTGGACATGTAAAATATTTCAAACCTCAGGATTCAAAATTATGATTTTAAAGCTATTATCCAAAATCTTTCATCTGGTAAAGGTGAAGATTTTTTTTAAAAATTTGGTTTTCAGTTTTTGTATGTATAAAGATTTGTAAATATAAATAATGCAATAACAATGAAGTTAAAACTATGCGTTAAGTATGCAATTTAAAAATGATGCTTTTGTTTGCATTTTCTTATACAGCTGAATGTATTGGAAATTAATTACTTAAATATTAGGAATTTTACTTTGTTATATGGAACAAAATATATTACAAGATTTTGTTGCTGTTTTTTTAGAGGAGGTTATTAATATTATTAAGTTAAAAGTCAAATATCATTAAAATGTAATGACGAGGAGCCAAACAAGTATATTTTTTAATTGTTTGTATTTCTTCTGTGATCTAAAAAAAATAAATAAACAGTATTTAAAACTTTTTTTGGTAATGTTGTTTGAAGTAGTAATAATTTTCACCACTTCTTTTTAAATAAATTTATTTGCAACTATGTTATTTAATTAAAAAATTGGGACTTTTTTTTTATTGCACTATAATCGAGACAATTTTTTATGACAATGTAAGTTTTTGTAGTACCAAAAAACATAGGGGATAAAAAAACAGCAAAACAAAAACAAACATTAAAAAAAAACTTATTAAAAAAGCGATGCACTAGCTTTTATAAGTACTGTTCAAGGTATTTCTATTAGTTCTGCTCGATACCAAATTAAACAAGTTTTTATTTATCTTTTGTAAATAAGGCAATATAACTTTATTGATTCTATAAATTATTAATAAAATTTGTGGATAATTCAAGAAGTATTTATGAATATTTTAATATATTAATTAATATAGAATTATTGTTATTCATTAAATATAGAATCTTGATTTCTCTGTAAACATGGTGTTACAATATTATCTACAATTCTAGTTTATGTTGGTTGATTCAAAACCAAAGCTGAATTGTGAAAGATTGTTTTAATTACTTTAATGTCTGCATCTAGTACTCTCACTAACTATAAAAAATACATCCAATCATTCTCTCAAATACAGGGTTAGCAAGAAATAAGTTAGCTACATCAGAAGGCTCTAAAATGTGTTCTATTTACTCAATAGAGATAAAATTTGAATGACAGATTATTGAAATAATGCACTTTACATTTATTAAAGGGGGGGGGGGTGAAATAGTGCAAAAATTCACTGTTAGGTGGCTTTATAATACTCATAAAACCATTTAATATGGTTTATAATTGTTAAATAAAGTAAAATTAAAATTTCTCGATATGTCCTCCATCAATTTCAGCAAAATGATCTAATTAGAGAACCATATTTTCTATACATGACCGAAGTGAGTCTGGTGGAATACTAAGAATAGGAGGCCAAACTTGTTCAGATCTGGTAGAGATAATGTCTTTTGGCGGTAGATATTGTCCTTCAAATGACCCCCATCACTTTACACGACGATCAATATGGTGGTGCACCATCCTGTTAATGATGCCTTGAAGAAAATGATGTCCATGAAATTGATCATCATGAATGATCCTCACCATGAAAATGATGTTTTGAAGGCATCCCCGCTGTAGAAAAGTTGGGATTAAAAAATACCTCATCATGTCATATTACCGTTTTCCTGTGATGGACCAGGTTTGGATTCCATTTGAAGTTATGTCTTCAAAGAAATACGGTCCAATGATAAAGGCAAATGTAAAACCACACAATACATTCACTTTTGGCCGGGATGGCCTGGTTGGTAGAGCATTGGACTCGTACTCCTTAGGTTACGGGTTCGAAGCTCACCGGCCAAAACATTCCCCGAGTGTGTGGAGATTGGCGCTCGTTAAATCTGTTCGTGGTCGCAAAGTCCTCCATGTCGAGAGTAATAGCACTGGGGGTACTGGGTCAGAGTTGATCGTTCTCTGTTCCAGATCTAAATTACGGTCAGAGATGAATGAATGAATTTGCATGAATGTAGTCCACCCCCTAAAAAGGGTTGTGACGTGTGTGTAGCTAAGTCGTACTCTTGACCCTAGATGGCGCTACTTGTAAAACAAGAGACGTATATCTCCGGCTTAAAATTTGATGATGTATCAGCGAGGCTTGTCCATGGCAAGTGCCATTAGTTACAACAACAACAGTCACTTTTATAGCATACTAGGGTTCCTGAATTCAGCAGTAATGGGTGTTAAAGTGCCCATTGAGGCAAATGTGGGCCTCATCACATCACAGCATGCTCCATGGCCAAGTTTAGTCAACCATCGTTCGAGGAAGTAACTGAAGTGCAAAAGTTTTACTGACCTCTAAGTCACCGTCCTGCAACAGGTGCCCAAAACTCGATTTTGTATGAATAAACATGTAAACTCTGCTGTATGATTTTTCAAACAGTTGATTACGACATATCCAGAATACGGGAAACAATTGGCAAACTCACATTATTATGCGGCGACTTAGTGCTAGCTTCAACAGGTGCGGTCGCAACATTTTAGATGCTGGAAGACAATTCCCCCCTCTCCTCTACCTGAAAAAATGCTAAGTTGCCCATTTTTTTTCTCACATTTCTGCATCATCTTGCGTAGGGCACTAGGAGACCTTTCCGTATCTGCTCCAAACGACGAAATTTTTTTAGAGTTGCGACGGAGTTTTGTTGGTTCTGGTTGAGCAATTTCACCAGCATTTCTTGTAACGAAGGCATAACCGACAGAGAAGAAACATCATGCATAATCCGCTTTCTTTCTATCCAAAGAAAAATGGTAATAGACATTGAAATGACTTGATCCTGGTCGATCGAATAAACGGGTAGCGTTTAAGCACATATGTTTTATTTACAGCTTTATACAAATAACAAAACAACAACAACACGTCCTCTAGGTTAATATGCTGGGAAATATTTTCATCTGGGATAACAGTTCCACGACTAACACGAGGAAGACTAACTGGCTGTTAGCGTATCCGGATACTGCAGTGGTAGCTCAAGGGATCTACAGATATACCTCGGTAGATCTTTAATCAAAAGCTCGAGACTTCTCTCAAATGAAAGTTCTCCCATAGACCTCGAGATCACGTGGTATCTTTTCCGCTGTCCAACTCTTCAGCTCAGATCTCAACTCTTCTCGTCGTCTCTTCCTTTCAAAACCTTCCATTTTAACCTCGTTCAAACTCCGCCTTTCGTTTTTACATTGGTGCGCTGGAGATGCCGATCATCCGATAATTCTTCAGAAATATACCCAGTGGTCAGCAGTTGATCGTGGGAATGTTAGTTAATCATCCATCCTCTTTACAGACCCTCCACAATTGGGAAATATTTTCATCTGGGATAACAGTTCCACAACTAACACGAGGAAAACTAACTGGCTGTTAGCGTATCCGGATTCTGCAGTGGTAGCTCAAGGGATCTACGGATATACCTCGGTAGATCTTTAATCAAATCTCGTCAGATCTCAGCTCTCCCGTCCTTTCAAAACCTTCCATTTTAACCTCGGTCAAACTCCGCCTCTCATTTTCGCATTGCTGCGCTGCAGATGCCGATCATCCGATAATTCTTAAGAAATATTCCCAGTGGTCAGCAGTTGATCGTGGGAATGTTTGCTAATCATCCACTCTCTTAGCAGACCCTTTACAATAGGGAAATATTTAACATCTGGAGGCTCTAGCACTTCTTTCTTCAGAGGGCCGTAAGTGCCGTGTGGTTCATTATCTGGAGTCTTTCAAGGCCAGATGGTCCCGCAGAGAAATATTTACATTTGGAGGTTTCGACACGATTTCTTTCTTCAGAGGTCCGTAGAACGAATGTGTGGCCCATGATCTGGACTCTGTTCAAGTCCAGAGGATAACATCTAATGAGGAGAATCACAAAGGAAAGAATCGTCCCACAGCTGGCCAGATGTGATAATGTTCAAACATGTGTCTTTTAGAAAGGGAGAGAAGTTTTACAACTTCTTTACAACATGCGCTGTAATGCAAATTATGTTTTAAATTTTCAATATATGATAATAAATGCCGTTGGTGTTACAGCATCATCTATCAGTGAATTTCAGGACTAAATTCTTTAAACGCATCATCGGAACAACCTGTTGCTCAACTTTTATCTTATTTGGACCAATGGAAGACATTTTAGAGCCCTCTGAAGAGGATAGCTTATTTCTTGCTAATCCTATACTTTGCTGATGTACAGTGTGTTCAACAAAAATAAAAGCAATAAGAAATTTTTCATTTATAATATTAACAAATTAAATATTAAATACAGTTTATTTTTTAAAATTTTTGTAACTAAAATTATTTTGTATAAAATTATCTTTATTATTAAATTTTAACTTAGTCAAACGGTTAATAAACTAATGAACCTGTCATCCAACCTTAGTCTCTAGTCCAGTTTTACTAATTTTTATCATATCAGAACATGATGTTGTTTTGGGAATGAGGGTTGTGGCGTCAACAAAAATCCGTTGGTGAAAAACAAAAAAAATTATTATCTACGCGAGCATCTCAAAAAATGAGTTTTTAATAGCACGTTGCCATTGCATCTATCTATCTGTCTGTCTGGAAAAATTCCTATCAAAATCTTGGTATTTAAGACCGAGAATCGGATGAAAGTATTTTGAGCTTATATAGTTTTTGAAAGGAATTCACCGATACCTGTTATGTACTTGCAATCTTACATGGAAACTTTTTCTTAAAGTCATGCCATTAGAATAATGCAATTCCAATGGACAAACATCTTGAAAGGAATCTATCTAAAACATTCTTTAAAATTTTAAGCAACAAAAGGGTATTAATTCAAAAATTATACAAAAAATAATTAAGAGTAATACGAAATGAAGCTCATATTTAATTAAATGTTTTACAGAAAATTTACTAACAAAACAATTTTGTTTATAAGCCAGTTCTATTTTAATGGATAATTTTGAGCGTGGCTTATCATCAAAATTTGGAAAAATGCCAATTCATAATCAATTCTATATTTTAAACAATTTTTATTATTATTTTCATTCATGAGAAATACAGGTAGAAATATAATTGATAGTACAAATATGATTTTTAAATATCACAAAAATAGAATCTTCGTACATATTCATGCATTATTTTTTAAATAATATTAAATAAACCTTAAAACTATGATTCTTGGAAACTTCTCGCAAATTTTACTTTTCATGAAACAACTGGAACAGACTAGATTTAATACTTTTAGAAATGGACCATAAAACCTTGATTATCGAAAGTGAGCACTACTTTATAAACTCAAAAAAATTCTTCCATTTTGCTGGTAGAAAATCTCTGAATTTATATTCCGAAAAAGATTCTAAATATACCCCACCGTCCTGATAGGAAATTTCTTTTTTGGGAAAAAAAATCTAGAAAGTTACAATTCTAGACGAATTTTCTGGAATCGGATTGGCAGCTTTCGAAGGATTTGATGTGACAAAAACGTTGGGTAAAAAATAGGGTTAAGCATAAACTCGACATTTTCGAAACTTTCCGAAGCCAAATTCAAAACGGAAGGGTGAATGTATATCTTACAGATGGAAACATTTTACCTTCTTTCTCCACCGTTGGCTCTAAATTGAAACGCAGCATTTAGATTGGCGTTGCCATTTTATTCTCCCCTTTGTGAAAATTTTCATTGCTAGATTTTATGCAGTTATCTAGATTCTGCAATCACAACTTCAAACTTTTCATCTAATGCTTTGACACTGACTGTCAGTGAGTCAAGACTTTGCGAATCAAGGGAGTAAGGTTCAGGATTTCGAACTGTCAGTTTTTGGTGGACATTTGATAAAATTAAATTTTGTTGTGTGAGTTATGGCGGATTACTATGTGCAGGGTTCCCCGGAAAGAATCATCCGATTAAAATATATATATATATATTAATAAATAACACACATGAAATTATAACTATCTCGAATATAACGAGAAAATGTGTGTGTTTTTGTTTGCAATTGTTCAATAGGACTTTCTTTCGTTACACGTATGATATCATAGCGATATGAAAGTTCTTGCCAAACACGGTGTAATGTATCTCTGTTAATTGTACTGCATCACAAAGGTGTTTTTTTTCAATTCATTTACACTTGTAGGTAAATTTGGCACAAAGACAAGATCCTTCACAAATCCCCAAAGGAAGAAGTCGCGTGGGTTTAGGTCGGGTGATCTCGGAGGCCAACTGTGTAGAACCATATCGGATGTTACAAGTTCACGACCAGCAGAAATGGTGGATTTTCTTGGACTGCGTAAAAAGTCTTTCGCACTCTTTCAACATTTTCTTCAGATACATCTGGCTGTCCCGGACTTTATCTTTTGCACAGACATTCATTTTCCTGGAACTGATGATACCATCTGCAAATGCTCTGAGCTTTCGGTGGGTTACTTTCATATTTCCTACGAAATTCACATTTAACAGTGATAATTAACTCCCATTTCGCAAACAAGAAAACAGAAAAAGCCTTTTGTTCCATAGACGCCATTTCGCGTTCTTTTACAATACAGCAAAAAAAAAAAAAAAAAAAAAAAAAATGAACAGCTAGTGCCACCCGTTGAGCAAAAAATAATAATAAGTAAAACTCGCACATTTTCCCGTTATATTCGTGTTTGATTTATAATTTTCTGTGTGTAATTTTTTAAAATATAAATTTTTGAAAACGGGGAACCCTGTATATAGTTCTGAGTTTGTTTTTGCTCACTTTTATTACTGATTTATTTTTAAATAGTTTGATGTTTTTTTTATATGCCCTAGAATTTTCAAATGGTATATACAAGCTGACCTTATTTTTTTCATATATTTGGAACACTGTTCTCATTCTTATAGTTGAATGCCACTTACAGATAACTTAACAGAATGCGTGTATTTTAAAAGCGAACAATTCAGCAGACCTTTAGTTTTTGAACATGAGTTTGTGAATCTGAATTGTTAATTGAAATCTTTTCCCCTCATTATTTGCTTCTGGCTGGCTGTCTAATTCTAAACTTAAAGGACTAGAAAGTTCTTCTGATTACTTCGGTTTTTCGACATTTTCTCAGCTTAATTCTACTTTTTGTAATTAGATTTTATATCGAGATTTCATATACTTCAATATCATTAATTTGTTTTGAAGATTAAAATATTATAAATGCAACATTAGAAATTTTTGCTTTCATAATATCTTTAGCATTGGATGAAACAGTATAATCTGAATAATTCATAATATCTAGCATCTTAAAGATTGAGTGCATCGGTGACAATATAATTGGAATTTTGCATTTAATATTTGGACTATGAATACAGCATTTCCTCTACAATATAAAAGGAATTGGTGATATAAATTAGATAAAAATTTTGATTGTATTTTGTAGTAAGTTTTCGAGCGAATCCCGAATACTTTTTCAAGTAGTACTGGAGAAAACGGAGGGCTAAATTAAGGCATCATGAATTAGCATGTGAAAAGAAACTTTACCTAGTCACTTTTAAAAAAGAAAAAGGGGGAAAAATCCAGTTTCTTAGATTTGCTTTCTATTGTAACCATTGATATTGGTTAAATATTTTTTTTAATAATGCTTACTTATTATAATGTTGCCTTTTTAAGTTTCTGTGTACCTTTACCTGTAATTGCTTTATTTAGATATAAAATAATATTTTGAAACCAAATCAGTTCGAATTATACTTTTATTATACCATATTGTATAAATTACAATGTTCTTCTATTCAATGCGATTTCATCGTTGTTTTTGTTATATATCAAATAATTATGAGTAAATATATATGGTAGAGGTAACGCTCTCTATTTTCCTCCTCTCACCAGACCTGATGTTGTCCTCTGAACTAGCATGTTGTTATATAAATACTGATACATTTTTTCCCTTTTTGCAGTCAACATAATAGTTTCAAGACCAGCTTAATTTTTCAAATAATTCTCCTTAAGTTTTTTTTTGGGGTGGGTGGGGATTTTTTTCTTCATTTGATATTTCTAGACGCGCTTTACTAATTATTAAAAAAAAGCAATAGCGATTTTACCTGTGTATTACTTAGGTATTGTAATGACTTGATCCTGGTCGATCAAATAAAATGGTAGCGTGTTATACACAAGGAGTTTATTTACAGCTTTATACAATAACAAAAACAACAACACGTCCTCTAGGTTAAATATTTACAACTTGATTGTCAGTTCGGCCTCTATGCCCTTGATTCACAAGCTGTCCGCGTATCCGGCTACTGCGTGTAGCTCCAGAGATCTACGGATTACTTCCGGTAGATCTTTCCAACAAACTCGAGATCACTTCTCTTCAACTTCAGCACTGCTCACAGCTCGTCTCGTTGTCGTATCCGCTCTCGTCCAGTCTCTAGCTAGATCAGCTGGTCCCGTCTACCCGGATCGGCTTGTGTCCTCCTCTCCCTCAGGTTCTCTTCCTCTCCTTCTCAGCTTCCCGACCGTCCATTTTAACAGTAGTGAAGCTCCACCTCTCAGGCTCGCATTGGCGCGCTGGAGAGGCCGATTATCCAATCATTCTTCAGTAATACTCCCAATGGCGTGCCATCATGTCGTGGGAAGATTCTTGAAACATCCACCCCTTAACAGAAAATTTGACAATACACAATGTTCGCATCTGCATTCTCTTAGCACTTCTTTCTTCAATGGGTCGTAAAGAGCATATGATGTTCATTGTTGGAAATTCATCCCAGCTTGGATGGTCCATAGAAGAAATAGTCCCATCTGGTGTTTCGATACTGTTTGCTGCTTTAATGGGCCGAATGCATGTGTGTTCCATTATTTGTCTCTATTCAAGTCCGAAGGGCGACACTAAAAGGGGAGAAACACAATGCGCAACAAAGGATGAATAGCCTCATCGTTGGCTAGGTAGCATTGTTTGAACATGTGTATCTTCCAACAGGAGACCAGGGGTCGCCTTCTTTACAGTATTCAGACAATGGTTAGCTGAGAGTTTAAGAATTTTCATAGATCTACAAAGGCCTACAAATTGGAAAGCCATTCCTCAGTTTTATTAGAAAACGTGTGTCTAAATACAAAATTAATAATGTTTCAAACTCATTTGATACTATTTTAAAGTTTTACTTTTCCATATTTTGTCATGATTTCACCGTTAAATGCAATATAAATACTTACTATGATGTAATAATAATTTTCATTACACATTTCAAAATACTGGCAAAACAAATCTCAGATATCATGGATTAAGTTACTCGCTATTACATAACACAATATTTACATAAAATGTTTTTATATAATAGAAAGATATTATTAGAAGCAATATATACATTCTAAATTTCCTTATAATACAGTGAAATATTACACCTTTATTGCATATTTTGAGTACTAAGTACATGAATAAAGGTAGGATTGTAATATTATATATAAACATAATCTTTGCTAATTATTTATTAAATAATAAACTTTGATTACTTTTAAAACAAAATTATATCGCCCATGTTTTATAAAATGAGTAAAATTTCCCGAAATAGTATGGAACATCAGATTATCAGGCGGCGTTTCACAAGGTGCTTCGCGTCAGCCGAGTTGACTTGGCGAGAAGAATATTCTGGTAACCCCGAGACAATTCTGGCCGCGTTTTCTCTCGGTGGTTGCCGAAGCCTCTCGGTGCTTTCGCCCGGCTATATAGAAGACGGGCTACCGTTTTCGGGAGTTGCTCTCTCAAGGAAGAGAAGCAATTGGCTGGACTGGCGGATTCTCGCTTGTTATTAGTGAGTCGTGTTTGCATTTGTTGTTAACGTTGTGTTATTGAGCTCGCTGTGATTTACTGTTTGCTGTGCAATACGATAGCTGTTTTTCGGACTGTGTTTATTGTGCGTAAGGCTTGCATTTACGCTGTCAGTGACTGTTGGCTACTGGATTGTGTTTATATTAAGTTTTACTTTATCAAGTAAACCTGTAAATAGCTGTAAATAAATTTGTTTGTGATGTCCTTAAGTAAAGTCCATTCAATCCGAACCCGCTAAGCTAAAAACGTAACTATATATATATATATATATATATATA
>JAOUZG010025245.1:1112066-1127522 GCA_026289955.1 Argiope argentata | reverse complement strand
ATATATATACTTAGTAATTTATTTCGTTATAAATAAATAAATTAAAGGGGGTATTTTAAATTATATTATGGCATCTATAAGTAATTCTTCACAAATTTCTCTTTCGTATAACTGTATAAAAGTTGCGAAGAAATATGTGAAAACAACTTTCTATGAAAATTTTAAAGGTTTTTTTTACCCCGCTGAGACAAAAAGGCCAATTTCATATCGAAGCATTTTAACTCTTCTGAAACGGTTCTACATATTTCTCGTGAAGAATCGAATTGTCTGCTCGATGGACCCATGAACATTTTTATCGAGTGGAGCAGTTTTATTACTGCTCAATATGAAAGCATATTTGAATATAAATGCCCTGAAATTCAAATCGAAATTGAAAAGCAGTTATTCTTTTTTCAAAAATGCCCTTTCCATTCTTCTTTCTCGCTTTCTCCGATAACTAAAAGCGTGTCTTATGCTTATAATGCAAATTAGCAGAACAAAACTTCAACTTTTAGACGAGGAGATGCAATTTATTGTTTGCCTCGAAACTCAATATTATTTTTTGATGCATTGGTTCTTATTAAAAAATTCATTTCATTAATGTAAACAACAAACTTTTGTCATATATTAAGCGCATTTCCCAGCAATATATGAATATTCTTCACAAAGAATTTCAATTTTATGTTAAAAATAATTAAATAATGATAGAAAAATATGAATAATGTTAAAAATGGAAAGTCGTCTGCTATTTGGAAATAATTCTCGCTATGTAATTTTTTTTGAAATATATATATATGTATATATTTAGAAAGCAAAAACAGTTTGAATTCAGAGCTTCGAAAGATACTAAAGATGTTTTTCAATTCCTACTATTAGCGCACACTTTACCCATATGAATTTATATATCTTGTTCAAATTTTCAATCGTTAATAAAATACTTTTTATTCATTCACTTAAATTCAATTAAATGTTTTTGAATCTCAAGTGAATGACATTTGATATTAATACAGTTTTTTCAAATATAAATTCATTATTTTTTTAATTAATTAATTAAAAATTAACTTTCTCATCAGAGATCTTCATTTCTCCACCACCAAATAAGTAACGAATTAAGTTTGGTTTTTCCAAAAGGCAATGAGGTTAGACTTAACATGTTTTCGGTCGACTATTTGAAACGATTCTGTTTATTTTCTTAATTTTTGAAGCATTTAATATTAAACATTTTTAGTTAATAGATATTTTGGATTCATTTTGAAGTACTTTCGAATTAAAATATTACAGAATGAGAAAAATTTAAAACTTTTATTCTGTATTGCCTTATCTCAAATGATGTAGAAAATTCACGCATTTTGGGTTGCCTCAATTGGCGTTGAAAATTCAACTTTTGTATAATTTTTTAATCAATTATTTATTGTAATTGTAATTATTAGATGAGTATAGCATGGTTGATAGGGCAATCGATTTACTTCCCTTGGGCTGCGAGTTTGAATCCGATAGCCAAAAATTTTCCGTGTGTCTCTACGGTTGACGTTAAATCTGTCGAAACCCCAAAGTCCCTCATATCAAGAATAATACCACTAAGGGTACTGGATCAGAGATGATCATTCTCTGTTCCAGATCTAAATTACGATCCGTGAATGAACGAATGAAATGCATGAATGAAATCCGTCCTGTAAAAAGGTTTTGTGACGTGTGTGAGTTAGAAGTTAGACTTCTGATCTCTAATGCACAGGGATCCATATCCTCAGAAGCTATTGCACTCCTCTTACCGTTGTAAATCTGAACGCGAGAACAAAACAACAATTGTAATTATTTAATAAAAAGTAACTAAAATAAAATTCCTTTGCTGACTTAAGTAGGAATTGACGTAATTTTTTTTTATTTTACTTGTTAAAAGTAAAATGACAAAGAAATTTGAATCTAAATGTTCCGGTAGAAAATTTGAAATTACGATGAATTACTTAAAGATGTTTGTCAAATTCATTGCGTCAATCCAATTTTGCCATATCTTGCTCATCTCATATCTTGCAAAACAGAGTAAGACCGTTTGGAATTGGAAATTAAATTACTTATCAAGTAATACTTATTTATACAATATGACACTTCATAAATGACTCCATTAAATAAGATAGAAATATAATAAACGAGCGCTGGATAATGGAAATTGTATTTATACTAAAAATAATAGACTTAAAAATTTCAGAAAAATCATCAGATGTTAGATGTACAATTTTGAATTCACTGGTTTTTTTTCGAGGCCTTAAAAAGTGATTATCTATTCACGGATTAAAGTATTTTTCCTCACTAACAACTATTTCCCCATCTTTTGGTGACTATCAGATACCATTTAAAAAACCCATAAAAAGCAACCCGCATGTTGTTAGAGGTGATCCGACGATCGATTGATTTTTGAACTTCTTCATAAAAACAGAATTGCTGATCATCCAGGCCATGTGTCATCAATCTGGAAAAAATGGTAATCGGGAGGAGCAATGTCTGGAAAATATGGAAGTTGGGTAGAGATCTTCTATTTTAGCGTTTACAAGTTTGTCTTGATATTCTTCAGACATATAGCCTAGCAATGTTATTTTTGAAGTTAAATTTTTCATGTCTCTCTTTATATTGTCGCAATTTATCTATCAAGAGTAGACTCAAAAGCATCAATTGTATTCGATACCTATACCTTGTGATAGTTACACTCGATTTTTGCAAGTCATAACATACATTGAGTTGGTCCCACCAAATGCTGAGAATAACCTTTGCATCAAGAACATTCGGTATGATCGTTGATTTGAAAGCATGTCCGGACATTGCCCGATATTGAGATTATCATAGTGGACCCATTTTTCATTTCTGGTTACAATGCGACGTAGAAATCACTTCTAATCTTGAATTTGAAGCAGTTGGGCTCAAGCAAAGAAACACTGTTCAACAACTCTCAACTTCAACTCGTTTCGGAACCCAATTCTTTTCTGTCTGATTCATTTTCATGGTTTTGAGAAGTGCCAAAAAACGGCTATCTTAGTCACTTCCAATGATTTTGACAATTTGACAAGAGTTTTCATCAGGTTAGGTCTTCAATTCAGAATCTTTTTAAAAACTTTCTTAATTGCGCCCCCCATGACGGTCCCTAGCGTCAGAATCTTCACCAGTAATATTGAAACCAACTCAAGTTAAGTCCTTCTACTAAGAGCAGATTCATTTTAAATGCTCGAGAAGATCCGATGTACCTCAAACATGGCTATCTTCAAATGGTAGAAGAAAAACCATGGATTCCAACAAATAACTGGCCATTGGGGGGGGGGTCATCATTCAAATTACGATATTCTGTCCTCCCCCAAAAGACCTTAAGTACTTTGAAACGAGACGCAACTATAAGTAATCCGATGAGTTTTGTAGTTTTCTGCTGTTGCATTGAGAAATGTTATATCTAACAATCTTATTTGTAAAGTATGAGGATATTGAAAAGAAAAGAAAGTAGTGTTTAATGCCTTCCTGCCTGCAAAAATTAAGTTGTTTAACTGGAACAGAATAGGGCAAATAAGTTGTTCTTACAACTTATGGCACTTGCCTTGGACAAGCTTCGCTCATACATCACGCACAACACCGCTTCATACCCCTGCATCTATAACCAGCTGGTTATTTAAATAGTTTTATGGGCATGAAGTGGAAGATATAATGAAAGTGACTGTTGTCCGACGTCTCACATTTATTAGTTAGAATTTAATAATAATAGGGGATATTAGTTTTGAATTCAAGAAAGCTGGAGGCAGTGAGCTGTTTGAAATTTGAATGGAAAGTGGCTTTGTCTAATTAAGCTAGCTATTGGAGATAAACTGAAGACTTATGCTAGTTCACATAAACATACTTATAGTTTGTTTGAAATTACAAATTTCTGAGAAATATTGTAAAAATACAAAAGAAAAATTTAGGGACGAGGACAGAAACAATAATAAAAAAGAAAAACACAAAAAAATAAAAAAATGATATGTACAAACACAAAAATGACAGAAAAAAGGTATGGATTTGTAGATCTTCTCTTATAGATAGTGTTCTTAAAATTTAAACAAATCTCTGTTTTCTTCAATGTGGCGAATCATTCATCGAATTTTCGTCCTGGATCCTTGGGAAGAGGCAACACTGCGGAACCAAGCACGTTCTAGTTCAGGTGTTGGCTCAGCAGATTTTAAGCCAGAGATATGCGTCTCTTGTTTTACAAGTAGCGCCATCTAGGGACAAGAGTACGACTTAGCTACAAACGCGTCTCAGCCCTTTTTAAGGAGCGGACTTCATTCATGCATATTCATTGAAGGGGCAGACTTTGCGACCAGGCCAGATTTAACGAGCGCCAGTCACCAAACACTCGGGGAAACTGTAGGCCGGTGAGTTTCGAACTCGCAACCTAAGTGGTACGAGTCCAACACTCTACCAACCCATGTTATCCCGGCACACAAGTGATTAAAAAAGGATGAAATTTTGTTACTGGCATATTGAAACATTACTTGATTCAAATAAGAACTGTAGATTATAATCTAAAATATAAACTATAAATCATAATATAAGAATATCATTACAGTATTTTTGAAATATTTTTGATAAAGCCTTAGGACAGTGTTGTAAGATTCACTTACTTAAAAATAATTTCATATGGACCAGACCTGTTTTTACAATTATATATCTGAATGAAATAACTCAGGTCAACGTAAATAAACATAATAACGAAATCTAAATTTTATCATACTTTTGGTAATTTTCCTATAAATTAAAAATTGAGGCAATAAAAATTTGATTTCAGATTCACTATACTCTACAGATAAGTTTTAAAAGAAATTTATTCAATTTTTCTAATTTTTTTTCGTTGTTGTAAGTTTTATAGATGAACAAGAAGAATATTATCAGCAAGTCACTAGGATTTCTTTACTAGCTTAGAGTGCCGTTTTGGAAATATTCTTCCCCTACTAAAGCATTCGGGGTATCTGATTGATAGTCATTGAAATAGAAGTTAATCCCAAGTGAATTCTATGAGCTATAAGATTCACGTCTAAGATTCCATCTCTTCAATGGAATCATATTCCCATCATTGGAGTGGATGAAACTCGACTCTGCAACATTATTTCACTCTGAAGAAAAACGAGAGCTCCTGCTTATTCACACTTTTGCGAAAAAATACTTGCAACTTTTATCAATGGCATGTCTCATCATTTGGAAATTCCAATATATTATTGAGCCAATATTATGTTGTTGTTACTTATGGCACTTGCCATGGACAAGCCCCGCTTATACATCAGCAGATTTTGAGCCAGAGATATACGCCTCTTTTTTTACAAGTAGCGCCATCTAAGATCAAGAGTACGGTTTAGCTACACACAGGTCACAACCCTTTTTAAGGGGCGGACTTCATTCATGCCTATTCATTCATCTCAGATCGTAATTTAGACCTGGAACAGAGAACGATCACCTCTGACCCAGTACCCCTAGTGGTATTATTCTCGACACGGAGGACTTTGCGAACACGACAGATTTAACGAGCGCCTGCCACCACACACTCGGGGAATCTTTTGGCCGGTGAGTTTCGAACTCCTATCCTTAGGAGTACGAGTCCAAAGCTCTACCAACCAGGCTGTCCCGGTCCAGGCAAATCAGTAAAACAACAAACTAAGCGGTAATTGCAGAAGTGCGCAAACTCAATTCACGAGGTTTGCTTGTTTAGTTATGTAAACATCCTGGCTTAAAGCAACACTAGGAATATTTTGTTACGGACCTCATAATTTTGAGCCATGATCAGATGACGAGGACGATACCTTTGCCTGAAACCTTCCCTCCAAACCTCCGCACCACACCAACGGTAGGATGATTGACCCCGATGGACTTATAGTGAACCAGATCAGCTTACATAATGGTTCTTCGGTGGAATCGGGTCTCGAATCTGAGCCCCCCCCCCGTTTCTGAAGACGATACTTTACCACAGCGACCCTTTAGGGCGCGAGGTGAAATTTCTTTACTGCACTACAGTTGTAACAGCCTGCGTGAAAAGTAAAACTTACATCTGTTTAATCTAGCTTTAATTTGGTCATATTAAAGCCTCTCTGGGAAATAGCCAAGATAGTCTATTTTGAGAATGATTGAACAAATTGGATGTGGAATAAAAAGGGAGGGGAAGGCACCATCAATATTGATTTTAAGGAAGAGGAAATTCAGAAAAGAATATCTGTAAATTTTATGCCAAATGTAAAATTTCGTTAGATTTACATACAAATGAATGCTGTTAAATATTGTTTGGGAAAATCCACCAAAGATGGCGACGTTTGGCGAGCAGCTTTGCGCCAGCTTGGTTGCTTTGGTGAAAGGAAAAGTCTAGTAGCCGCTGAATCACGCGAGATGTTTTGAGAAGTTTCGCGTGTTTCGGGGCACGCGCTCCCTCGGCTACATAAGGGACGAGTAGCCGGAGTGAGTGAGTTAGTTGAGGTTTCTCTCTCGGAAGAGAAGCGTTTCGCTGGACTAACGGATTTTCGCTTGTTATTAGTGAGCTGTGCTTACGTTTGCTGTTAACGCTGTGTTATTGAGCTCGCTGTGATTTACTGTTTGCTGTGCTATACGATAGCTGTTTTGCAAACCGTGTTTATTCTGCGTAAGGCTTGCATTTACGCTGTAATTGACTGATTACTGTTGGATTGTGTTTATCTGAAATTTTACTTTATCACGTCATTCTGTAAATAGCTGTAAATAGATTTGGTTTGCGCTGCCCTCAAATAAAGTCCATTCAATCCGAACCCGCTACGCTAAAAGCGAAACAATATTAAGGTAACCGACTACGTTCGAAGGAAATTTGTGAAAAAGTGGCTTTTTAAAAAATTATTTATGGTTTTCAGATGTATTATAAGTTATAAACACTATAAATACAAAAAAAAAAAAAAAAAAATTGAAAATATATTATATTTTGAGAAATTGGAAAATTTTAAGTAAATTTAAGGAAATTTAACCAAAACGGTTAACACTCTACCCAAAATTGTAATGCAACAATCTTAATTTCCTTTAAACACAACTTATAGAATATAGTGATGAATGAAATGAACCAAAATCTAAGAAAAAATATTGAGATACAAAGAAGTTATTGGTAAAAATATACATATATATGCATTTTTCCCATAAATTCAGAACATATTTTTGCTAAAAAGACCCATAAATGAAAAAGTATATCATCAATAATAAAACTTTTGGTTCATCTCATTGCCCAAATCATTTAAAACATATGCTGAAAGTTTTATGTAGATACCTCTATTACTTTTTGAGATATCATGTTAACCGTGGAGCATTTTTATGAAAATTCAAGTTTTGAGATAATTGAAGTTAAAGGTAAATTTTAGTTGAAAAACATTGTTTCCTTTATTAAAATCATTTAAAATTCGCCTGGATGATAGTTCAGGCCTTCTTTTTCCACAATAAGTAGGCCTTTTTTCTTTCTGAGAGCAGAAAGTTTTTTTCTTTGAGTTTTTGCCTTTGCTAGTGAATGTCTTTCAGCATCATTTATTCGCTGATTTTCAAGTAATGACATTCCACTTAGCATGTAATGTCCTACATTCAATTTTAAATTATTCAGAACTTCCAGCAAGCCTCTCATTCCATCATTAAATTGAAGTACAGTGATAAAAGACCCTAGCTGCAATGTTTGTAATTCAACAAACTGCTCTTTTGGAACAAAGTTCCATAACATTCCACTAAAACTCTCGTTGGCATTTTGTGTCTTTCCGTGTAAACATTTACGCAGTAATGCCTGTTCACATAATTTCATGTAAACAGGTTTTACTTTGTTTATTATGTGTTGTGGAAGTCTCTCTGACTTATCCTGGAATGTTCTTTTGCTTGCCTTTTCTCGCTGATATTTGCACCAACTGTCGACACCTTTCGGACATTGCCCATGCATCGGATATTTTTTGCTTGAGCAGCAATGATAAAATGCTGCAATAACAGAACTTTGCATAGCTAGCAAATTGCCTTTATTACTACGAATAGCAATTCCATAGTAATTTTGCAATTTGTCAATGAAGCGATCAGTTAATTTCCCTTTTCCCCCAATTCCTTTGGTGCACTTTTTCAATTTTCTAAGGCGAGTTCCAACTCTTTTCTGTATATGACCAATGCATTCCAATTTAATTATAGAGTCCTTCCCATGAATATCCTTTACTGCATCATAGGCCTTAGAATCCCCATCTCCATAGTACTCGGTATAATGCAAGTTCCGGTTATTTTCTGAACGCTCAAAAATACGATAGGCTCCAATTGTCTCCATGCGTGCAGCTGAGCCATCATGATTTTTGCATACATGGGGTTTATTTGAAGCTTTTTGCTTTCCTGAGAAAGTTTTGCAGATTCTGCAAAATTGTGATATAGCTTCAATATCCAATACTTTGCCAGTGTCTATTGATATGCAGCTTACAAGGCCATTCAAGGAGGAAAAACCCCTCTTTTGCCAAGTGCCATCCACAGATACTCCACAATCTACAATGTTAAACTGTGAACATTTTGAAATTTGTATTTGTTCAGCTGCATCTTTCATACTTTTCTCAGCAACTTTAGATGCAGCTTTCAGAAGTTTTAACTCTTGACTTCTGAAAGTTGCTTTAGAAAGAAAAGGCATATCTAACATGGAGATCAATTTTTTACCTGCAGTATACCCTTTTCCAATTAGCCTTAAACCATACACAAGTAAAGTGTTCATATCATTAGCATTGTTTCTCTTTTTTGATGAAGCAAATCCTTTATGAAATGTGCAATTCTGGCATTTTAATAAAAAATTTGAGCACAAACCAAAACGAGAATCTTCTTCTAAGCAGAGTTCCTTTTTCAAACACATGGGACAACATAATGTAGTTAACACTGACACTAAAATCTCAATGTCCATTGTTCGATTTCCACATAGTTCATCAGGATTTGAAGAACTTTTCATATGCAAATAGTTATTACCACTAAGTTTTGAAGAACTTGCAGTAGTAACATCAGTTGAATTGGCTGGAATTTCACTTTCAGTACCTTTTTTTAGAATGTCCAGAATTGTGCTGATTTCCGGAAAATTTTCGCTTTTTTGAGCGATAATTTCTCAGATGACCCATTATAAATAAATCTTCACGTCAAAAACTGCAAAAATTTTAAAGAAAAATCAAAATTTTCTCTTTTAAAGGAAGTAAAACAAAAACTAGCCCTTCTTTTCCACGCCGACTCCCTATGAGAGTGGGCCAGTCCATTTATTCAACGGGTAAGATAAGAAGATGTGTGGAAAAAAATTTTGCTCCGAGGGAAAAAGAGTGGAAATTTTAAGCGGGGAAGTAGTTGTGTCTCTTATTCGGGAGCTGAAAATCTATTTATTAGTAAATGCAATAATAGCTGGCATATAAAATTTTTTATGCAAATAAAAACCAATCATTTACGAATGTAATTATTTTATGAAATGTTGTTCAATATGTTTATAAGAATTGCAAGCTGTACAGGATACAAATATTTTATTATGTTAGAACTAGATTTATATAAAAAGATATGCTTCATAAAATATTGATTAGGTATGTTCATATACTGTTCTAATGCATGGTATTATTTGAAGATAGTTAATATTCAATGGAATAGTAATTAGGTTCATCGTCAGACAAATTTTGGCAATTGGCGACTTCTCGTTAAATTAGGTTCATCGTCAGACAAATTTTGGAAATTGGCGACTTCTCTTTGAAATGTAATCATAGTTACAATAGCGTACACTTTAACATATTTCAGTTGGTAAAAGTTTCATTTCAAGATTAAATTAATGTTACAATTAAAAATGCATATGAAATTACTTTCTTTTAAAATAATTGAAAGTTTAATTTTGAAATTTTAGTAGCAAATGAAATTTGGCAACACAAATCTTATCTTCTTATCTTACCCGTTGAATGAATGGACTGGCCCACTCTCATAGGGAGTCGGCGTGGAAAAGAAGGGCTAGTAAAACAAAATTAGCGAAGCAAGCACGAGGTCGTAAACAAAACAGCAAACGAACACAGTTGTTGCCAATTTTTCGCAAAGAAATAAGGAAAGTATGTGTTAAAAACGGTGTGGCTTGCCGCTAGCAACATAAAATAAAACTATTTTGTAAAGTAAAACCAAGAGAAAATATCAAAATTTAGCAAATTGAAGGACACTTTCGGTTTCGGAATTCAACTTCCGGTTTTGTTTTGTTTCGGTTAGGTATTTTAAAATAGCTATAACTTTTTTTCTAACTCACTTAGGAACAAACGATAAACAGTTTTAGAAAGAGAAAAGTCCGTAGTACAAAAAATGACGATAAAAAAAATTTCGCCGATGTGGTCGAAAACCAGTGTTTTCAACGTAGTCGGATACCTTAAGAAACGCTTCATTTTCTTTAATAATGAAGAATCTTCAGTTTTTACTATCACAAAGTACAAAATAATTTTATTTAGAAATTATTTCGACAGGAATTCTTAAAAAAATATAGATCAGAGGTAAAAGATTTCAGATGGGAAGGTGTCTCCTAGTAACTGATAATTTCGATGAAAAAAGAAAATGGTGGAACCGACAGGTGAAAAACTATAGTTACGTTATGGTCGCAGATAAATAAATCATCAAAATATTTTTTCGAGGTTTATTTCTGAATTAGCTGATAAATAATACAACTGCATAAACAAAACACAAATTTTAGTTACTTATTACTATAATTGTAGTAAAAATGAACTCTGAAATAACAATTAAAGAAGAAATGCAATTTCAAATTAAACTAAATCGTAGATATCCCTTTTAAAAACACTTTTACTTAAAAACAAGAACAATTTAGCTAGTTGTGCAAGCAAGTTCTTCATTATTGATCAAGTGAACTTCATTCAGGGAATTACCACTGATTCTGAATCCATTAAAAAAATTATTTCCATAAGTCAATGAACGAAGTAAGCATTACATTTAAGTAAATATTCTTTAATTTTTAAAAGCTTTTTAATTTTTAAGGCTTTACAATTTTGACACATATTTTCCAAACTGACACTTATGAATTGTTATTGTTCTTGCTTCAATGCAATAACGTTTAAGCATTTGCCGACAAAATTTTCGAATCATTTAATATTTAACGTTGAATGAATAATGAAGGATTTTGTTTGCTAAATACTTACGGTTAATTCTTTTTGTCGGGAAATATTTTCTTCAGATCTAGCCTCTGTTTTGTTCTTAAACTGTATTCCATTTTTTATTACTGTCATTATATATATTTTTTTATCTCTAAGCAAATCTGCTTAAAAAATTTTTTAAAAAAATTATTGATTGTCAAACAAAGAAGCTTTATTTTCAATCCAATTTATGAGATCTTTAAAAGTAGCATTGCTCTTTGTTAAACGGAACGGGGGGGGGAAAGAGAGAATTGTGACATAATTGTATAAGAAAAATCTGCCTAGTATGTTTTTGAATCTTTTATCTCATCAACCGTAAAAAAAGTGTTTTTTACTCGCTAAATATATAAAGGGAAAGAATGTTTTTCATTGTTATTTACATCAAAAGAATAAAAATGCTTTTTAAACTTTTCTGTATTTAATAAAGAAAAAGGATTTCTTAAAAATAACTTGTTCAATTGATATTTGAATTTCCTCCTTTTTTTTTGAAATTTCATACTACACGGAATATTTTTGTTCTGACTTCTGCTTGGCCAGACGATCATTAAGACTTCAAAGAATCATTTGGTATCGATTTGCAACCAATTAAATGTTTAACGAGCAATAAAAAAGACAATTAATTAGATTATTGTCTTGTCGATCACAAAGTTCAAAAGGAATTAACATGGGGATTTCTTAATACTTATGTTTAGAAACTATAAGTTCAGGAAAAAAAATTATATATAATGAAATATTCGATCGTAACTTTCAAGTTATCGTGTGAGAATATTATTATTTTAAGCCATTATTTATCTTAATTAATTTAAGTAAATAACCAATTAAAATCGGTTTGAAACAATCACGAGACTTCTCTATCGGTTTCTACTCCTCTCTCTCTCTCTCTCTCTCTCTCTCTCTCTCTCTCTCTCTCTCTCTCTCTCTCTCTCTCTCTCTCTCTCTCTATATATATATATATATATATATATATATATATTCAAAAAAGAGTAGTAACATGACAAATAAAAAATACGAAGGTGAAAATAGTTAAGAACCTAAAGAAATCAAAATTAAAAAAAAAAGAAGTCTGGCCTGATGATTTTCTCACCACCGGCAGGAAGGTCACCGTCAGGCAGGAATTCGAATAACATGTATAATTTTTTTCTGTAAAGAGTTAAACTATTGTCAAAAAAATTAACTCTTCTGTGACCCGAAAAATTCCACGTTCCAAAGTATAAGAGATGCATCATATTTTAAGCATATAAAAACAAATGACAATTAGGAAAAAGAACAGTAATAGACAAGACTTACAATATCAAAATTCTAAGGCAAACTTTTATTTGTCTACATTAAAGACAAATAAAAAAAATTCAGGTCACAAGTAAGTTAATTTTTTAGACAATATTCTAACTCTTTACAGAAAAAATTCCACATTTTATTGGAATACCTACCTGATGGTGACTCTTGAGAAAATCATTTGACCTTATTTCTTTTTTTGATTTTTTCTAAATTTTGATTTTTTTAGGTTTTTTACTATTTTCACTTTCGTTTTTTTTATTTTTCATGTTACTTCTGTTTTTTTATTCATCTATGTTCCACTATGTTTTAAGGAGTTAACAGCAAACGCGTTCTCTTAATACATTTGTATCTTTCTAATTAATAAGGAAAATGACAATTCGTAATGTACCTCTTATAAAATTGTTTCTTTATATATATCAAAATCTCCTTACCAAAACGACGTCATGTTCTCGCATGATAACAATTCAAGAAAATTATTAAAATAATAACAACTACAATAATAAGACAATGAATAATAATAATAATACAAATAATAATAACAACATTACTAACATTAGTTCCTTTTCTTTCTTCTAACATTAATTCTTTTTTTTTATTTTCAAGTTAATTGTAAGACGTGGGATATCTTTTATGTGATCTGTAGAGGCAGTGATCACATCCAGTTTTAGTCCCCAAATTTTATTAATATGCATAAAGGAGACACAGCACTGTAATGACTTGATAATGGTCGATCAAATAAAATGGTAGCGTTTTAAAACACAAAGATTTTATTTACAGCTTTATACAATAACAAAAATAACCTTACGTCCTCTAGGTTAAATGCTGAGAAATATTTTCAACTGGATTGTCGGTTCGGCATCTATGCCGGTGACTCACAAGCTCCAGAGATCTATAAATTACTTTCGGTAGGTCTTTCCAACAAACTCGAGATCACGTGGTACCTCTTCAACTTCAGCACTGCTCACAGCTCGTCTCGTTGTCGTATCCGCTCTCGTCCAGTCTCTCGCCAGATCAGCTGGCCCCGTCTCTCCGATCAGCTTGTCTCGTCCACCAGATCAACTTGTCTCCTATCTCTCCCTCAGCTTCTCGACCGTCCATTTTAACAGTAGTGAAGCTCTACCACTCAGGCTCGCATTGGCGTGCTGGGGATGCCGATTATCCAATCATTCTTCAGTAATATTCCCAATGGTGCACCGTCATGTCGTGGGAATATTCTAGAAACATCAGCCCCTTAACAGAACCTTCACAATACACAATGTTCGCATCTGTATTCGCTGAGCACTTCTTTCTTCAATGGGTCGTAAAGAGCATATGCTGTTCATTATTGGAAATTCATCCCAGCTGGGGTGGTCCATAGAAGAAATAGTCCCATCTGGTATTTCGACACGGTTTGCTGCTTTAATGGGTCGAAAGCATGTGTGTTTCATTATTTGTCTCCTTTCGAGTCCGAAGAGCCACACTAAAAGGTGAGAAACACAATGCGAAACTAAGGATGAATAGTATCACCGTTGGCTAGGTAGCATTGTTCGAACATGTGTGTCTTTCAACAGGAGACCAGGTGATGACTTCCTTACAGCACCCACATAAAACAAAAAAAATACGAAACATATACATAATTAGCCCACATGTTTGGATTTTGTCAGTCTTCTTCTCAGACTGACTTCTCTCTCACTTCGTCAGTTCCTGATTGCGATTCCGACTCTCACTGACGTCCTCCTTCGTTCGTCAGTCCTGGAAGGCCTGGTGTTCCTCCCCCCTCGGAATTAGCCTCTTGAAATTCCTCCTTCATTGTGCAAACCATCTGTCATCGAATATCTGGTTGATTTCCCTCTACACTTAACCTTTTTTCCCTCCACGTTCCTGCGTATCTCTATAAAAGGGGTTGCTAGGTGACTTTGGCAGGATTTCCAAAGTTGGCAGACCTTACATTATTAAAAACTTCTTTTTAGCTTTTGCGAATAGCTGAAATTTTAGATTTCAATTGTTTTTCTATTTTTTTTAATCTCTTGATAATCGAAACATATATTTCCTACGCTAAATAATAAAACAAGAAATATGCAATACAACTCTATTTTATAAGTAGAATATTATTATTCAAAGACTGCGTTTTAATGTGCAGAATATTTGGATTTTATACAGCTATCCCAAATGTTCATGTTTTTAAAAATGAGTGAATCCAAACATATGCAGTTTTACATCCTTCCAAGTCGGTTATTAAACGCATTGCTATAAAGGCAGACATGGTTGAGACTGTTTACATTAGTCTGCAATTGAGCGTAGACTTTGAACTTAATTTTGGAGCATAGACTTAAATCAAACGGGTTGAATTCAAACAAAGTGGTTGTTCATAAGATAAACTCAATTAAATGGAGACATTGCTGCCTAATATTGACTTTATCTAAATTTTATTGTGAGGATCATGACTTGTTTTATTAATGAAGTGGAACTAAAAACTCTTTAAGTATTTTTTTTTAAGTTTTCACAACCACATCTTTATCGTTACCGCTTCTAAGTTTTATTTCAAGAAGTTTTAATTTTTTTCCTGACTCCATTCGAATTGTGAGATAGGATGGATTTTGTTTTTCGTTCGTGGTTAGACAAAACATGAAATTTCATAACATAACGAATTAAATAGTTTGAATCTGATAAACTGACGATATGGATTAAAGAAATAAACATTTAAATAAGCGGTGGTGGTCTAATTCATATATTATCATGCCGGCGTCATGGCTTAGAGGTAGCACGTCTTCCCTGAGTTCGAGTCCCTGATCGCGCATAGTTTTTTCTCTTTCGTGTTCTGCCTCTGAGGTGCGTGGTTATGCTCCTCAGTAAAAAGAGAGCAAAGCAAATGTGACGCATGAAGTAGCTAAGTCATACTCTTGGTCCTAGTTGGAGCTACTGAAAAAAATATGGGACACTCAACCGGCTTGTTGCCACTCCTAATAAGTTTTGTATTTCCTGTTTCCTTTGCATCTTATTATAACTTGCAATCTGGTAACTCGCTTTTGATTTTAGAAGAACACACACACACACACACACACACACACACACACACACACACACACAC
>JAOUZG010025245.1:1073042-1085593 GCA_026289955.1 Argiope argentata | reverse complement strand
CCTAAGAACTAAGCCTACTTCACTAAGCCTATTTTTCATTAACCCTATGAACGCTCGTCTTTGACATTCCCTAATGAGTATTGGAAAATCAAGGAGAGTTTTCACTTTCATTAGTTATGTGTTCTGAAAGGCGTCATAGACTCTTTACTTCATCTCAAGCCTTTATATTTAATACTTAGATTTCATATTTCTTTTTATTTTCTCGAACGCAAAATATACAAAGAGAAGACGAAACTGTATGTTCGAGCCAATTGAAGTGAAATTTTGCATCTGATTATATGAAACAATAACTTCTTAATATTATTTATCGTAAATTAAGTTAGGTTTTAGTGTATATTAGACATTTATTGCATAGCTCAAAAATATTAATATAAAATAAGAAATAAAATGAAAATAAAATGCAATAAATTTGTCATCAGGAAAAAAATACAGATAAAAACTGCTCTGAAGAATTCATCTGATCACAGATAAGGGTAAGTTTGATGATAAAAAATAATTGTTTGATGATATAAAATTTAATATAGAGGTTTCTTTAGAAAAATGACTTCAGAAGCAGCGCTTGAAATTTTTTTTCAGCTTATAGATTATAAAATAGCAAGACTAAATCCTCAGCAATAGGAATACTTTTTTAAAATAGAAAACTAGACAATTTTCTTAATATAAAAGTCAGGAAAAGTCTAATATAATCTCCCAATATACAAGTAAAAATGTATTAGACTTCATTAAATGGTTTGATTAAGACGACCAGAAAAATCTTTCTTAGACATATGCTCAATAAAAGATTCATCTTAATAGAAAACTCCAATAAGGCCAATAATGTAATGGGAAACTTCCGACTAAAAGCATAACCTGGGAGGAACTTAATGTCCGTTCGCCAAAATTGATTTTTTTATTGCCGGTTTTTAGTAAAATGTAATCCTGAAAATTTTTATTGTATCACTAAAATGCGTTTGTTAACATGACTTAAAGTCAGATGGTAGTCCTGAGAGATGATGCTGAGTTTTTGCACAGTTGGAATGATTTCTCCGCGATCGGGAATAAACCAAACATTCATCTAAATTTTTATCGATAAAGTCTCTCTAAAAATATATATATTTATTCCGAATTTCTACAAAAATATAGACATCTCCTTAAATAACTGTATTGGTAAATTCTTTCACACTCAGTGTCTCTGATTACCTCCAAAAATATTTTTTTACCAAAATTTTTTTATTAGATTAAATTTTTCAAGTAGATTATATTTTTACTAGCCGTAACAGCACGGTTTTGCCCGTGACAAAGCATCCAAGAAGAAAAACTACCTTTAAAGTTAAGTCTAGCTTCCACCTAGCATGAGGTGGGAATATTACGCAGCATCAAACTGTAGCGTTAATCTTATAAGCCAGATAATATCCTTCGAGCTGAAGGATCTCTTTTGCTTGATCGGCATGTTACTCGGCTACAGGCCCGAACGTCGCAGGTTCGTACCATGTCCTTCAATCGCTACATTGGTGACCTTGACAACGCAACCTTCCGCTACAGTCGTGGCGCCATCTACCCGCAGCAAAATCGTCAGACTCACTTGGCAAAAGTTGAAAGCAAAAAAAAAAAAAAAAAAAAACACAAAAATCGTCAGACCCATTTGGCGAGCAAGCAGCAACTCGCCATAACACTTGGCACAATACAAAAAAATCGTTTGCTTCTTCGCCGACTCACGTGTGGGGAAGTACTGTAGCGTTAGCCTCATAAGCCAGATAATATCCTTTGAGCTGAAGGGTCCCTTTTGCTTGATCGGTATTTTACTCGGCTACAGGTCCGAACGTCGCAGGTTCATACCGCGACCTTCAATCGCTACAAAACAAATAGAAAAATATGTTTAGATATTATCAAAAATAGATACAAAACAATTTTTTATATCACACATTCAGAAATAGTTAGACTGTTACAAAAGTAAAAAATAGGATATGTCCGTAGACAAAACACAAGCGATGATTTTGCTCCTCAGGATATTAATTCTGTCTTCACAATTCAGCTGCTCATCAAAAGACTCCCATTCACTAAGTGTGGACATTATTTCTCTGACATTCGCTAACCCAGCCTTTCTTTTCTCTTCCGGCCAAAGTCGAATTTTCTTTTTTTTTCACGGCATGATGATATTTTAATTCCTTTTTGAAATCAGACGTAAACGAAAAAATGTTTAGCATATGCATATTGCAGCTCTTGCTATTTACACATACGCAGTTTGAGGATTTCGAGCATGCGTGGAAAAGTGCAAAGTTAAAATCGCAATCACGAAACTGTTTTTTTTTATTTTGATATGATTTTAATGCACTAAAATTTGCCTCAATAAATACTGTTCAAAATAGTATAAATATCTCCAATATCCGTCAACTATTTCTCGAGTTTTTGTGGTTCAAACATACATACCCCTTCAGGATACTTAATGTTATACTATGAATAGATGAAATGAGAATATTTTATACCAGTATAAAATAAATATAGCTCGGAATTTATGTCAATTTTATGAAGAATTTCTATATTATTCATAATCACACAATATGGAACATTTTTTTAATGTAACTATGGAAAATTAATGTTGGAATTACTTTATAGATTTTGATTACTTCTGATTGCATTTAAATACTCTCAGCGACATACACTGACTTTAGAAGAGAAGAAGATCTGAACTTAACTGGATGGAGACTTAGCTTTAGAACTGCCTAATTTACCTTTCTTCAGTTTTTCGTGTTAACATGGTTCTGGAAATTTCGACCAAACAATTACCCATTTTGTGAACTCCATTCTCAACACTAATATTATTTTGAAATAAATCGAGGATTTTCTAAAATGTTGTATTTAACTTTATTTAGCATTTCTTTCAATTTTCGAAAGTGGAATCATTACTTCTCGATTTCAGCCGTAATAGGCGTTGAAATTATCTTAATCGCGTAGTGTGCCATTAGTAGTCACTTTAGTCTACATAGAATCGCTTTTATGGCTAAAACCGTCACCATTTGGAAAAAAAAGACACTTGACGATACTGGAAACTTATGACAACAAAGGACCCTTTAAAGAGAATGCATATTGGTTCAGAAAAAAAGTTACATTTTTGCATTACACATTAATATATATAACATTAAGAAGGCATTGTTGTTGTTTCTAATTTCCCATCTGGTCTGACAGAGTCAGACCAGATCAATGAAGTCGCACATCCTCAAGAAGTTAGATACCAGAAAAGGACTGTCATAGATCTCGTTCCAGTGCAGTCAAAGGCATTACAAAATGTGCGGAGGCGAGGACTGTTGTTTTTGGTATTTAGGATACAAAGGAAGCTTCTTGTCTTCTTTTTGATCCTCAAGAAGTCCGATACCAGAAGTGGACTGTAATAGATATCGTCCCAGTCCTGTCCAAGGCATTTCAAAATGTGCCGAGGCGAAACCTATTGTTTTTGGTATTTAGGACTTCTTGGTTATCGGACTTCTTGAGGATCAAGAAGTCCGATACCAGAAATGGATTGTCATAGATATCGCCCCAGTGCTGTCGAAGGCATTTCAAAATGTGCCGAGGCGAAGCCTGTTGTTGTTGGTATTTTTGGCAAAAAAGAAAATTCTTGTCACCCCCGGAGAATGTGAGACTTTTTAAATGCCCACTTAGAAGGAGGGACAGACATGTGTTGGAGTGCCTTTCACAAGGAAGTGACGGGGAGAGTCCTGGTCTTTTGACTTTGTACCAATTTTGAGATGGAAGTATTAACTACTTTACCCTGTTTTCTACCTTAATTTTTGAGTACAATTCGAGATATGTGAGCTCTGTGGTAGAAGGTACAGGAAGGTCAAGTCTTTCCTTGGCTAGAAAAAAAAAGCATTAAACGCATTAAATGTACATTAATAGAGTCTAGGGCAAAGGTAGAAAAATTTCACACACATAAAAAAAGGAAAATAAAGTTGGAATGGAATGCCGGACTACACAATAAATCATGAGTGGGCATATCAATACATAAAAAAATTGTCATGTAATTTTAAATTCTGAATAACAAAACAACATCTTAAAACAAAATGCAATTACGTGTATTTGTTTCATTTCTCATACGAATAAAAAATAAAATATGGCTGGTCTTCATTTGCAAACAAAAGAGAGATGAAAAATGTGTACATGTAAAAAAAATTGATTAAAAATATTTCATTTTAGAAAATTTACTTACATTTGAAAGGAATAATAAAATTTTTGAACAGAGAAAATGAAATGAATAGTTTTTCAGTCTAGACATAGAATTAAAATATTTTTTTAGAATTTTTTTGTGTGTGTATCTTGAGTATTGAAAGTAGTTTCTTGGCAAAGGATAAATAAAAATGAATTCGATGCATTTTTCTCGTTCAAACATGAATGCGCCAAGAAACCAAAGAACGAGCTAATTTATTAAAAAAATGCAAACATTTTCATAAACGTTGCTGTATTTTAAATTGGTTACTTCTAACAATGGACGAAACGAAATAAATTGTGAGTCAAGCTTTAAGAATGAAGCTGAAAATTCATTGAAAGAAAAAAAAACTTTAATAAACAACATAACAACAATGTTGTAAACAACATTCATTTTTAGAATATTTTCTTTGAGTGAAAATAGTTTTTGGAGATTAAATAAGGAATTTTTTTAAAATGTCTTGGCGATTTTTTGAGCCTTTTTGATTTTATTTCTGATTTTTTTTATACACTATCGCAGCTATAAATTTTAAATTTTTTCACCTTGCAGTTGCTTGTTGAAGTTTATCTGGGAGAAACGAAGACATAGAGAGAATAGAGGGGGAGGGGGATAAAAATGGAGGGTTTTTTCCAAACTTATTTATTATTCATAAATGCGGAACTTGCTTTGTATTTTTTGTTTAATTTGTTGCTGTTTTTGCCTTAGATCAACAGATGGCATTTTTCAAACATGTAAAAGGAAAAGGTAGAATATTATCATTTGTCGCAGGGTTTTTTTAAAAAAAATTCTTTTAATTTCCTAAAATCAGCCCCTATTGTACTGTTGTATCTTAATCTAAAAACTAAAAAAACAACAACAACTGTAATTATTTTGTGTTAAAGCTTTGATCCTTCTTTTTAAAAAAAAATATAAATAAGAAAATTATTCCCGTCCTGTTACGGCAGAATGTTCGTTCTAATGAAATACTGTAGAATTTGGTTTATTTGAAAGTTTTTATATGCAAATCCTTCAAAGATTCGAATATTTTTCTTATACCTCGTATTTTTTTAAATTAAAAAAATAGTTCTAAAAATAATTCTAATTTATTTGAGTTTATCTACTATCAAAATTAAAAGATGTCTTCATCTTTGGATTGTTTATATTTTCATCCATATATTGCTTTTTAAAGACGGTAATTTTAAAAATTACGGTCTTTAAAAACACTCAAATTATGTTCAGTGATTGCACAAATGAAAATAATTGATAATGCATTTAATCATTAAGTTAATTGAAATTTCTTATTTTTGTTAAAGAAAAGAATTGACAGAATTAGAGTTGTTATTGATACAATGAAGAAGATATACAGTTTAATTTGGACTTTTATAGTACAATTTGCGGATTCAAAATCCTACACTTTAATATTATTTCTTTGAAAAGAGAAGTAATTTTTATTTTTGACTACTAATACTTTATGAAATATGATTACTTTTATTTTTTTAATTCTGTATAAATTATTACATGGCACTTTTTACAAGTTTTACATTTTTGTTCAAAGTATTATTGTGTATACGTTATAGATTTGAAGAGTACAATAAAATATTTCGTGTTTTACTACTTTCACGACATTATTAACTATTTCAGTTTTTTAAGAACTTGTCGAGATAGTTCTAATTCTTTCTGAGAGCGCGAGATAGTTCTAATTCTTCTGAAAGTGTGACGCATTTCATCTCTATTAATCCTAAAATGGCCTTCGGACGTAGAATGATTCAGTATTTCTACCTCTCAGAGGGCATGGAGGAATACATGCAGGTAGCCCTCAACCGCAAAGCACGAGATGTTGTTGTGTGTGGAATAAAGATATATTTTTGATGTAAAATGGTGACTGATTGTTTCCAAACCTCCTATGCAAAGTCAAATCATGTTAAATAATATTATGGATTAGTAAATTTTGTTTAATTAATATTTTTCAAACTCTATGGTGAAAGAACTACGCGAACCGTCTGCCGATTGGTTTGAAATAATTTAATTTTTTCTTATTGACGACGTTTTTTCTGCAGTATGTACCATTATATCAACATTTATGGTGTGATGTCATCGATATTTAGCCGAGTGATTACTTAAAATTCGTCTTTTTAAATTTGCTCATTTATAACAATCGCAGCCTGAAAAACGTACAACACAAAACCTTCACAAAACAGGAAAACATTGAGAAAATGTATATATATTAACAACATTTATAACCCAACTTCCACGAAACATCCATGTCCTTCATTTTTAAAATTACTAATCACAACCCAACACATCACATTTACGTTAACTCTTCCGGTCGAAGCTCAGTCTGCTACTACTACATTACCATTACTAGATGCGCGGGCACGCACTCAGACACATACGCACATATAAAACTTTCGATACCTCCTTTCATGACTCCATTCATTCCAATTTTTTTTCTCTATGCTGTTTCGGACATTAACTTCTCATGGTTCTCCCTTTATTAGCCACACAGGAGAAGCAGTACCATGGCAGAAATTCGTGCCAAGTTGTAACTTTTGGTTGACGATAAGTCGCCAAATGTGACAACCTTCTTTATTAAATGAAAAATTGATTCATCAAACAAGAAAACCTGAAACTAGAACAATATTATGTTCCCTATGATAAGAAATAATCTTGACCATTCATTGAAATTATTTTATTTATCTTAAACATTTTTTTACAACATAGAAAAGAAATAAAAGAGAAAGAGAAAGGAAAAAAGAAGTAAGCTAATATCTTCTTTGTTTCGACGAAATTCCGATTGAATGTCAGACATTCAGACAAGAAAAAATGGACATCCTTCGAGACAACTGTCACGACACGGATTAATTTTTAATATCTTGGAAGAAAGAATACGTTGAGTTCCAACAGATTTTGATCCGAATGTCTGATCAGAACTACATGTTCTAAAACTGAATGACATGGTTTTTTCTTTTTTCTTTTCCTCCCGGAAGGAACTTAGTCCTGTTAGGTCGAATAACAAAGCAAAGAAATATCATCTTAAAAAGAATAAAAAGAACTGGTGGAATGATTCAAGAAATATATGGACATTTTGCGAATTCTAACATGATCATGGTTGTTTTTTAAACTGATTTTTTGTATTCCATGCCTGTAAACTAGATTTATGTCAGAATAACTTTTTATTTATGGAAACGATGTGTTTTTTAAATATTTTTTTCCATATTAATGTTCTAAGTATAAATCATTTTTAATTTCTGCAGCATTGAGAATTAATTCAGATTATTAATTCAAATGCTACATTGAAATTTCTTTCTTTTAGCTGTTTTGCTTAATATTTTTGTATGATTTGCTGGATTTGAAATGGATATATTTGTCTTGCAAAGGTATATTTCTTTTTAAATATTTTTCGGACAAAAAATTATATTAAATATATTGACTAATATATTTATAATATACCAAAATATATTACTTTTTTGAGAGAAGTACTGCATTTCTCAAATTTTTTTTTTATTTCTTTCTTGAGAAATTAAAAATGTATTGCTTTTGCGAGAAATTGTTTTTTGAGAAATTAAATTCAAAAGATATAAAATATCAATAACCGTTTTTATTAAATATCGTTTACTAAAACTGAAATATGTATCAATAGATAATTTTCGTTAGAAATATTTGAATTTTTGAATAAGAATTTTTCATATTGTTTTGCTCTTTTCCGAATAGGATTTGCAGCAGAAATATACTACTAGGAAAGGCAAGAAAATAAGATTTTAATAAATGCAAAACTATTGTTCCCATTGCTGTATAAAAGACTGGTAGTTTTTTAACATTATCCGAGAGAAATTAAGAATTCACTATTTCTGACAACTTAAAACTAGTTTAGTTCCCTTATATTCTTATGTATTTAATTTTTTTCTTTCTACACGATTTTATACCTAAATTTAAAAGAGAATTGTTTTACAGTGTTAAATGCTTCAACCTTCCTAAAGTAAAAATGCATAAGAAGTAGTTTGTATTTGAAAATTTGGTACTATTTAATGGTTTGTTTTGAACTTATTTCAAATGTTTAATAAAAAAATTCTTTAAAGAGTTATTTAAAGAATAATTTTACCAAAGGTTTAAAACATGCATGAAATAGCAAATTGCATATACATACCTTTTTTTTAAATAAAAATCCTCCTATCATTAAAATGAGAGTCATAAAATCCAATTACTCTTATTCAACATGGGTTGAATAAGGGAATAGAATCAAAATGTTTAATTTATTTTCTTTTTCCAACTTTTCCCACAGACTAAAATGTAATGTTAAAATAAATAAGAGCTGTTTAACAGTACCTGAAAGCGAATTCAATTGAATACTAATGGGAATCTTCTTCTGGTAGGTTCAAGTTTTTGTCTAAATTCCTAACAAAATTATTTCTTCGTAATAATTTATGCAATATTGGTGCTTATTAACCTTTTTTTTTGTCTAATCTTTTATGAAATTTTATAATCATTTGATTGCATTAGACTCTTTATATTTTGTATTTGTAAAACATTGCTTATAAAGTGTCTTTCTAAAGAAGATTATAAATTTTGTGAATGGTAATGAATGGAATATCTTTGAACGATTGCATTCACAAGCCGATTGATATGATATTTACTCTCACTTAAAATAATCATAACTCACATTAGCTAATCACGCAGATTAAGTATTGTACCTTGGGCATTTTTACTTCGAAAAAAACTTTTTCTATGATTTAATGTTTTAGATATGTATAGTCCTACGTCTAACCGCTAAGGAACGGTTTGAAAATCCTGGTGGTTATGTTACATACTATCACGTTTTTCGTTGCTTTTATGAAATATTAAAAAAAATCATTGCAATTGTGTAACAATCGTTTGTTTTTTTAATGTAATTTTAGTTTGCGTTTGATGTGAATTATAACCATGAAATATGCTTTATATAAAAGTAAGGGTAATCCTATTGAGCTATTAATATCCAACAGTAGGTTAAAATGGTCATTAGTATGCCCCCGAGTTTGCCGCCAATATGGCAACCCAACCCAACGCTATTGTAGTAACCCTAATGATGTTTTGTTTACTTCTTCCTACAATGGTTGAGTTGTATATGAGCTTCAACTTTTTCTTAATAAATTTCCTATAAATAAAATTTCCTATTAAATCCATTCTTTTTACGTCTTTGTCTTTCTCAATTATTTATTATTTACTGTTCATGTTATCCACGCAGTCCTTATGTTCAGTGTGCTAGCAAAGCCGTAGGATGTTTTTTTAAGTTAAAAAATTCTGCCCGGTGCCTTCATCAAAAGAATCAGGCATCTGTTGAAGGCACCGGGTCTTAAAAAATAATGCTTATGGGTAAAAAAAAAATTAGAATTATATTGCGAAAAGTGGTAAACGTAACTATCCCATAGAAGTGTTTGTTTACTTTGTCCGCCATCTTTATTGGCGACTTGGTATCCTTGGCGCGGCAAGGGGCACACTAAACGTAACTTTTACCCAAACAGCATTTTGGTACTATAGCAGATAATACTTTGCGCCACTGTGGAAATGTGTGGAAAATTCATTTGCTCTGAATTATTTTTAATTTCCTCTTTGTAGCCAAATAGACCTTAGTAAAAAAGAAATCTTTGGCATTTATTATATAGTAATGAACTACTCCCCCCTTACGTCCTTAAAATCAACGGATGTATGTTGATGCAGTCAGCAGGCTCCAATAACAAATAAAGATGTTTATTGACAAGAAGGCACAGACAACAATGCACAGCAGCACACTTAGAAACAACTTAGAAACACTTAGAAACAAAAAATTAGAAATCAGTAGTAAACAGCAACCCCAATACAAAGCGGCCAGTAAGAATTCAGCAGGAGGAGAAAATCTTAGTAGGTACTCTCCCCTGTCTCTCCAAACGTCTGCAATTATTCACTATGTCCTCGCTTTAGTTGTATCTACACGACTGGCTACTCCTCACACGACTCGATACTGCTTCAATATTGGTCTCCAAAACTCAACGCATTTTATCTATTTTAAATCCACTAATTTCTTGACCTCAATCCAACGCTTGCGTTTTGCTGAACTGGTTCAACAAAGTTGTTAATAATACGAATACCTGCAAAATTAACTTCGACCATGATTGCTGGCGTTTTTCAATTTTCGGAGCAGAGCAAAGAAGATTCTCAAACAATCAAGCATAACTTGGCTCTTATTGGTCCATTTGCCAAAATTTCCAAAATTAGAGTATCATCCATTTTGTCGCTAAAGTTGCCAAATTTGCCGCCAAACTCGGAATTTATTGATCTGTATTCAATGGACCTGGTCGTAAAGCTGTCTTTCCTATGATGAAATATAACCGTGTTGGGAAGAAATATTACGTACTCATAACAGTATTAATACATTAAAGATAAAATATCCAAATCATAGGAGAGTGTTTGATATCTGTTGTACAGTTCCACAATATCTGGAAAAATTTACTTTTAAAGGGTTTTTTTTGTTAGAAAAATGATGTGTTCAAAAGAAACAAAATGAATTTGCAGGAAAGAACCGATTTTACAATTTACATTACAAATTAAATTTGGATATACTTACACCCATTGAGGGTGAATTTTCTATAATAAACTTATAATCAATAAAAAAAGCAGTTATTTTTAATTATTAACTAATGGAGCAGAAATTACAATGTTACAACTTGTTTCACTTGCTAAAAGTAAGCGCATTCCGAAAGCAAAGGAAAAGAAAATTTCTTTCCTTTTTTTGCTATATTTACTTTCATGTATGAGTCCATTTTATAATTTTCAAAGGAATGAGTCCTTTACCACTATTTCTCTTATTAGTTTGTTTATTTTAAAAATATATTTGAAACTCTTTACATTGGTCTTTTACGCTGTCTTATATCGAATTACGGTCCCTGTTTAAGACGGGTACTGATACGAAATATGAACAAATCCTTAACGGGAGATTCTTTTGAGCCATGCGATTTATTGTGGCAACGATCTCCATTGATTGCTGTTTTATCAGGAGATATTAGGGAATGACGATTGGTTATAATGGGCCAATCAGTCATACGGAAATGCTGAATTAAAAGAATATTTTATATAATGTGTCTCCTAGAATACAACTGGTAAGTCATTCAAATTTAATCAACAAAACAATTGAATTGAATTGATTGCTTAAATAAAAAATAAACATTGAAAATGTTTGCAAAGATGGAAGGCGAAGATAAATTTCTATTTTTGTTTTCAGATTAAAACTGAGAAAAAAAATTAGTTAAATGTTATTTAAAGTGGAATTAGGATGTTTAAACTTCCAATAGATATGTTACGGTCATCCGGCTAAATTTATATAGTGGTAATGTATAATTATCGGTGGTTATTGATAATCATCTGCAACTATATATAATTACCAGTTTGTTATATTTAACGAAAATTATTCAAATTATTTTCATGCGCATTTAGATTGAGACCTTCTCAATTTTATCCTGATCTGTATGTCATCAAAAGCGTGTTCATGGAATTATGTATGATCATACGATTTATGATATTGAGAGTGACTGAATGAAGTTCGAACAAAGATATTAATTGCGTATTGGTAAATCTAAGAAAACTGTCAGCATTAAAAACATATTCCTAAATATTTTTGTGGATATAGTGTGTAACTAAACAGTAACTACTGAGTGAGTCAATGAATATCTATCACAAAACGTTTCCAAGGATTAGTAATTAAAGAAAAAAGGAAATTGCAACACTTCTCGATATTTAGAACACGCAAAAAGACATACCAAAATGCTAAAGAAAACACTTGAATTAAATGAATAAAGAAAACGAATTAATTATATAAATTCACACGCAGTAGACGAGGGAAAAAAATCCCCCCCCCCCCCCTTTTTATTATTATTTACATGGATTCAATTATGTCTTACACTATGAGCCTGCACCAGTCAATGAATTTTTTTTTTATATTATCGTTTTCCACAAAAAAGATGGTAGCAATTTAGAATTGTTAGTTAGGTTATGAATATGGGAGTTTTCCTTGCCTTTATTTTCTTCTAAAGATAGCTAGTCTTTATATAATAGAAAGCTAATGTAAAGGAGATTTTAATACACCGAACTGGAGAGGATCTCCTTGAAACTTTCTCGCCCATTTTCCTATAAATTTCTTACCCTCCTGAATCCGAATAAAGTTGTAAAGTTCTGAGACTCCCCCCCCCCCAATTTCTTGCAAGTTATTGGGGAAAGATAATGAAGAAATACTTATCTTTGGAAAATAATCTAATTTTTTTGCTGAATATATCACGAGCACCACATGTATTTCGGATGACTTTTATTCCATTCAAAGTATATATCGATTGACATCAAAATTTCACCTATCTATCTATCTATCTATCTATCTATCTATCTATCTATCTATCTA
>JAOUZG010025245.1:1056860-1072123 GCA_026289955.1 Argiope argentata | reverse complement strand
ATCTATCTATCTATCTATCTATCTATCTATCTATCTATCTATCTATAGATAGATAGATAGATAGATAGTAGTCTCAACTAACATACAGAATTTCCTTGATTTAAACCTTGGAGTTTAAGAAGGCGTATTTACATCTATGAGAAAGAACAAATTGACATACAGTCAACATGTTCTACAAATTTAATTCTAAATTTACTAAGAATGCGCATTTTTGATGTTAAAACCCTGCATACAAAATTTTGTCGACCTAGCTCTTTGGGTTAGATCATCAAAGAGTTCATTAATTTGGCGATATTTTGGCGATTATGCTTGGCATTTAACAATAGATACCTGGAAGTGTTTTAGACGAGTCATTTTAAACGGATTAATTGATCATTCCAAATTATAACTATTGGCAGAAAATCGCATACATAGTTTTATTTTATTAAGCTATTGCGTTTGTGAGATATCGCATTTACATTCTTTTGAGCCCACGAAAAGTCACCCTTTATATGAGTTTGATTCCAAATTCGATAATTGTTACACTTTATACGTTGTTGTTTCTTATGGCACTTGCCATGGATAACCTCGCTGAGGTAGTCAGCGATTTAAGCTTAATCAGCGCCTCTTGTTTTGTAGTAGCGTCAACTAGGATCAAGAGTGCGACTTTTGCTACTCACTCTTCACCTTCGCTTGCAAAGCTCTTTTTTACAGGGGACACATTCACACACCTTTCAAATGGATTACAGGGAAAAAAATCCTGCCCGAACCGGGTCTTGAACTCGAGACGCGAAGACACGCTATCCTTATGCCAGGACACCGCAACTTTGTACGTTAAATCTGTATTAAAAACTCAATTTTATAATTCTCTTTATTTTGTTGTTTTATTCATTCGATCAACTAGGCAGTCAGATTTCCTATAAGCGCATTTCGATCAGAATCTGTTAGAAATCTGTAAATTTGGTGTAAATTCAATGCAATCACTTTTATCAAGCTAATACAAAGCGCTATAAAACATACCTTATCACAAAAAATTAGATCGCGAGAGACAATAAGACATATTGCCAAAAATGCATTTTCGAAGTCGGTGAGATCTAAATATGGAGATTCATTTGAATCTGAAGTTAAAAAATGTTTGGCGAATACAGAATTTTCATAATAATTATGAGTCTAGGAGAAATTCATAAATTTTAAATTACCTTCATTATTTATTAGCCTATTTGTAGAATGACACAATTATTCCTTATATTTTTTTTCCTTATATATTTTCAATTTTCTTTTCCTCTTATATTTTTTTTCCTTATATATTTTCAATTTTCTTTTCCTTAATTCATAAAATTTGCTGGACTTCGTTTCTGTTTTTTTAATATCCAGTAAACTTGTTGTTAAAATAGGAGAAAAGGGTTGTAGCTTCGATCACATCAACTTGTGTAATGATGATACAAAAGTTATATGAAAAAAAATTTAAAATTTATAGTGCTTAGTACAAAGATTAACCATTAAGGATTTAATTTAATTTATGTGACTTTAGAAAAGTATACTTTTGGGAATGAAAATATTTGTTTAATTTCATTTGCTAAGAACTAAGTTTTAGAAAAATAATATTTTGCTTCTTGCATTTTTTAAAAAATAAAATTAAGAAACTATATTATTATTGCATTCTATAGACAGAATAATTATCTTATTTTATACAAAGCTTTAAATCAAAAATGGATCCTAAATGCCAAGATGTACTATATTGTATCGTAAATCATCGTAAAGTGTTATTTCTATTACTAGGTCAGAAGTACATCTCTTATTTTATGTAAACTAGGGATTTGCCGTCTAAGATAATTTTCTAAATTTAGGAGAAAAATGATGACTCGTGCATACCTTTTCTTTTTTCCCTTGATTCTATGACTTTTCATAAGATATTACAATCCCAATTTTTTTAAAAAAATGTTGTTGTTACTTATGGCACTTATCATGGACAAGCCCCACTGATACATCAGCAGATTTTAATCCGGATATATATGTCTCTTGTTTTACAAGTAGCGCCATCTAGGGTCAAGAGTACGACTTAGCTACATACACGTCACAACCCTTTTTAGGGGGCGGACTACATTCATGCATATCCATTCATGCACCCACAGATCGTAATTTAGACCTGGAACCGAGAACGATCACCTCTGACCCAGTACCCCCCAATGATATTACTCTCGACATGGAGGACTATGCGACCACGAACAGATTTAACGAGCGCCTGCCGCCACACACTCGGGGTATCTTTCGGCCGGTGACCTTCGAACCCGCAACCTAAGGAGTACGAGTCCAACGCTCTACCAACCTGGCCATCCCGGCCCTTAAAAAAATGTGATGGCGGGGAGTAAACAAACAGGGTGTCCATAATTAGACGACCCTACTTTAAAGTTGTCTACAGTCAAAACTATTGTTCAGAAAGTTTTGAAATTTTGCATTCGACATAATGAAGGGATGGGACGTTGTTTGAAGGAATAAAAAACAATTCAAAATTTCGTCACCAGGGGCAGTTTTTCAAAAGAATTACACATTGATAAATTTAATGGCAACAAAGCATGTTCCACATGACAGCCATTATTTTCAGCTACCATCTGGAATCGTAAGAAAGCATGTTCCACAGTTAAACACATTAAGTACGTCAATGTCTTTTCAAGCACAATTTTCATGCAAGATGGACACATTAGACGTTGTGCAAAGAATGTTCTCCAAAATCATTTTACAGAATAACGTATCATCAGCCGTCACTCTCATCATCTGGGGCCTCCCCGGTCTCCAAACCTAAATCCGTGGGATTTTTGGCTTTAGGTATATTTAAAAAATCTGGTAAGTTGTGATAATCCAAAAACTTTACCTGATTTAAAAAGCAGCATCTAACAGCATGTTCTTACTCTTTCCCAGTACTCACTACGGTCAAGTGTGGAACATGCTATCTCAAGAAGTTAGAGCATACTATTCGAAAAGTTAAGATTAGTATTCGTCCTTTACACAACGGCTAATGTGTGAGCTAGCTCCATTTTGCATATAAATTGCGCTCGAGAGGCATTGACGTGCTTGCTGTGATCAACTGCGGAACATGCTATCTTACGATTCCAGATGGTAACAGAAAATGATGGCCGTCATGTTGAACAAGCTTTGTTGTCCTTAAATTTGTCAAAAATATGCTAAATGTGCTATTCCTTTGAAAAACTGCCCCTGGTGGCAAAATTTTGAACAATTTTTTAGCCGCTTAAACAAATTCCAATATAAAATTTCACAAATTTCAGAACGATAGTTTCGCCTGTAGACAATTTTAAATTAGGGTCGTTTTATGATGGACACCCTTTTTTTTAGAGTTTGAAGTAATTTTCTCTTTTTATTATTATGTAGATTAGAAGTTTATTAAAAAACACACCTCAATATATTTTTGAGTTATAAGCACTCATTATTCTGTAATTTAATGCGCGATATTACGCTATGCTGAGTGATTTAATCTTTAGATTATTTTTTGTATACGATTATTTATATTAAAGAGAACTTCTCAACTTTTAGTTTAATTTCGCGAGTAAGTGAAGAATTAAGTTTGACATTCGTAACAGAATTTTGATCTGACATACAAAGTCAATAAATGACTTTAGAAGGCCATTACTGTTTTCCCATTTTTAAAATTTTAATGACCATGATATTATGTTCTCATAAATTTCCACACTTCTCGAACTTCAATGATTAATTTAAATCGGGTTTTCACCATCTTAAGTAATATAGAGAGTCAGAATCTGTACCACTAATTATTTTAATGATACGGAACAAAATTAAACTATACTAGGACATAATTGCTGCTACTGTATCTGGGAACGGTGTTTAACAATAGCGATTCGGTATGGAATTTGCTGCTGGAGATTCAAAAGGAACATTTCCTTCTGTTCTCGTTGCATTTACTTAAAGGTTTGGGAATCAGTCGCTGTGGTTTCCTCAAAATTTTCTTGCGAGTTATCTATGGGGAGTATTATCCCAGAAACACTTAACATGGCATAGACGGGCAATATTTATAAAATAGTTGCGAATGGTCTAATGAATTTAGCATTTTTTCTGAATCTGTTATTTTTGGTGATTAATCCCTGGCGAACAATTAATAATGTCCAAAAATTGAATTTATATTTCAGATACGTTTTTCCTAGCCGATTGAAATAAAAATTTGTCTCTGAAATGTACTTGTTGAGATAAAATTTCTTCCAAATTCGATATATTTTAGTCAAATTGTTGTTTCTTATGGCATATGCCACGGACTAGATCACTGAGGTAGTCAGCGATTTAATCCTTATAAGCGTACCTTGTTTTTGTAGCAGCGCCAACTAAGGCCAAGAGAATGACTTTTACGGTATGAGGGTACGCTCAAACACCTTACAGATAGAACACAGAAGAACAGCCATGGCCGTACCTGGGTTTGAACCCGGGACGTCCAGGTCATGGGGAAGACGGGCTACCCTATGTCAGGACGTCGGCATATTTTAGTCTGTGGCGCTAGACTTATAAACCAAATAACATCTACTATACCGAAGTTGACTTTTGGTGTAGTGGCTATGTTACGCGGCTACCTGCCCTAGCGTCGCAGGGTTGTATCGCAACCCGCGACATTGGTGACCTTGACAATCGTAACTTTTTGACTGTCGTTGCGCCATCTACCAGCCAACAAAGCCGTCGCTAACTCGACGCATCAAAGCCGTCACTCGGTCGACGCACCAAAGCCGTCTCTTACTCGACGCACCAAAGCCGTCTCTTACTCGACGCATCAAAGCCGTTGCTAACTCGATGCACCAACGAACTTGCATGCTCGCCATACGCTTGGCGATTTCAAAATCGTTTGTTCCTCCACCGATTCTCTGGTGGGGGAGTACTATGGCGCTAGCCTTAGAAGCCAGATAACATCTACGATATTGAAGTCGACTTTTGGTACGCGTTACCGGCCTTAGCGTCGCAGGCTCGTATTGCGACCTTCACTCGCGACAAGTCATTGCATCTTTGAATTATCATGTTTACATGTTTCTGAAAGTACAGACCAAGATACGGGTGAGCACTTGATGGATCTGACTCAAAATTTGACAGGAGACTAGATCATAGACGCTAAATATTTGTACCAAATTTCGTTTATTTATCTAGTTTTCTTTGTTTTGTACCCGTCGTATTAACTTATATTCGTAACGCCAGAGGGAAATATATCTCCTGAACGATAACTCAATTTCTACGGTAGTGAAGTGTATATCTATATAAATAAAAAGGAATCGCGAACTGCGTTGCTAAGTGCAAAACTAGAGAATACGCGAATATCACCTACCATAAAGCATTACAATGAAAAATATAATCACGTTATTACTTAAGTCTTTCAATGTACGAAATAGAAAACTTATTTTTGTAAGTAATCATTGTTAATTATTAAGGTATAACTCAATAAATAAAGTGATTACTGTGAAACAGGTTTTTTTAAAAAAATTATTTTTTGTATTAGACTACGCTAGGGCAATAACTTTAGACAGTACAAAGTCTGACGGGGCAGCTAGTTCTTGAATAAATATAGATATCACCACGATTCTCGAATTCTCTGGATCCTTTATTTTTATTGCCGAAATCATCACCCCCGTCTGTTGACAAAACGGGACGTAATTATTTTTATCCATTATTTTATACATATTTCTAAATCTATCTTCCTTTTCGGAATATGCTCTAAGCTGTCAGTAAAATTACTGATGCAATATTAAATTTAAACATAATTTTGCTGTCTTTAAATGTAATATTATTTACTTTGGTCCAGTATTCCTAGAATTAGGTGAACTATTCTTAATTTACCTGATACTAATTCATGGAATGTATAATATTTAAAGTATCTCCTCATTTCATATCAAAGTATGAGAAGAATTTTTATTCAGTAAAAAGTAAAAAAAAAAGCAATATTTTTGAGAAATACTATTTTGGTCTTGCATAACTTGATGAATCAAAAGCTCACGATAAAAGGAAAGCGATATTTTCCTAATGGTGTTTAAGTGCCACCATGGAGAATTTAGAATGGAATTATTTGATAAAAATCTAACTCAACTCTAATATAAGGGTTTGGTTGCTTTATTAAAAGATTTTGAAGGGTGAAAAGTTTTAAGTTGTTTGATAGAGAATCAAAATTTTTAGCTGCTAGTTTGACTGAAATGAAGAATTCGTTGTTGAAGAGCACATCCGTGGCTCATTTTTAATTAACACTTAGAGTTCAATTGGTATAGAAACAGTGAATTTATTTATTTATTACAAATTCCCAGAAGATTGATTACGACGCCATTAGATCTTAAGCCTTCCAATATCTCTGAACTTTGCAGTTTAAAAACACAAGTGCAGAGCACAGGAGACAAAGAATGATGATGAAGATGAAAATTTTTTTGATGTTGTCGGCACAGATTTGACAATCAAAATCCTTCTTATTTAAAACAGGTTGAGTCCTTTTTCCCATATAAGGGACCACCAACATTCCGTTGATGTTTTAGTTTAGTTATAGCGACTTTCCGCTTTGAAGTAACACTTGGGCTATTTTAGGATGGATCTCGTTATTTTGAACCTTTGTCAGTTGACGAGGACGACACCTGATCTGGTACTCCTCTACTGAACCACCCGGAAGGAGGTTTGGCGCGGATAGATATAGACCAGACTGGCTTACACGACGGTTCTTTGATGGAATAGGTACTCGAACCTGTACCCTCTGATTCCGAAGCCGAGACCTTACCAACAGGATACCGGAAGGAGGGGTGCAGAAGTTTCTGAAGGTACTTTGGGCCCCTGAGCACCCGAGGACAAAAGTCTGACTTCTAGATCACACACGTCATAAAGCCTTTTTACGGGGCGGACTTCATTCATACATTTCATTCATTCATTCACAGATTGTAATTTAGTTCCGGAACAGAGAACGATCTCCTCTGATACAGTAAACCAAGTGGTAGTACCCTCGAAACGAAGGACTTTGAGACCACGATAGATTTAATGTACACCAGCCACACACACACACACACGGAGAGTCTTCGGCTGGAAAGTTTGAACTCGCAACTCAAGTGATACGAATCCATCGCCCTACCAACCACCTTATCACGGCACGAAAATAAATTTTTAAAACCATTTTTCATTGAATAGGCCTAATAGTTTATAGATGTAATATATATAAAAGCAGTGAGTGAATAATATCATTTTTGTTCCTGAAACCTTTAATATTAAATTCACTTTGTAAAGAAAATTTCACGAATCTAAGTAATATTTATAAAAGCAGTGAGTGAACAATATCACTTTTGTTCCTGAAACCTTTAATATTAAATTCGCTTTGTAAAGAAAAAAAATCCACGAATCAAAGTAATATTTATAATAGCAGTGAGTGAATAATATCATTTTTGTTCCTGAAATCTTTAATATTAAATTCGCTTCGTAAAGAAAAAAAATTCCACGAATCATAGTAATGTTTATAAAAGCAGTGAGTGAATAATATCACTTTTGTTCCTGAAACCTTTAATATTAAATTCGCTTTGAAAAGAAAAAAAATTCCACAAGATGGGGCCCCTTATCAAGACCGTCACGGAGCTGCAAGATGTTATATCAATCCAGGAAATTATAGAACTACTCCAGTCACTGGTGACCCTGAGCAACCTTTTGAAAGACTCCCCTCAACTTTTATCAATGTTAAGAAATCTTACACAAGCGAATTCTCCACAAAACCAAATTGAAACTGTTCTGCAAGCCGCTATAAATCCATAGTCTTCTCCACTCCTAGTCTTAGAATAATGTTCTGGAATGCCAACGGCATTAATTCCCGCTCCTACGAATTGCGGGACTTTATAAATAAGCACAGTCCTGATATTATACTTATTCAAGAGACCCTCCTGAGACCTACTCAACTAATTAAAATTTCCAATTATTCCTCATACGTCAATTATAGGCAAAATCAAGATCCCATAAAACCAAGCGGTGGTACAGCAGTTCTAATTAAAAATACCCTGCCTCATCATGAAATTCCTACTCCACAACTTAATCAAATTGAAGCCACAATTATTTCTCTCAAAATTGAAAATTATTCACCTTTCCTAATTGCATCAATTTATATTCCCCCGTGTTCAGACAACAAGGACTTTATTCTGGACCTAAAAAACATCTTAATATTAGAAAACCAATGTTTACTCGCAGGAGACTTCAACGCACATCACATCAGCTGGGGTTCAAACAAAAACACAACTAGAGGTAAAAACTTAAATGAATTCGTTAATAAAAATAACCTTGAAATCTTTGCTCCACCAACCCCCACAAGATTCGGCATCTATTCCGCTTCTTTTATCGACCTCGCAATTACTAAAAACATTTTATTTCCTTATGATATCTCGTCGGTACCGGAACTTAGTTCAGATCACAACCCAGTTGTTTTAAATTTTTACTTTAACTTTAAAACCCCCACTAATAACAATAAAATTAAAACAAACTGGAAAAAACTCAAAAAAGATATTTTAAACAATACAGATCTGAACTCAACTGCAAAAAACACTCATGAATTAGAAAATTTAATTTCTGACTTTTCAAATTCAATTATCAACTCTTTTAATAAAAATTCCAAATCAATTGATCCCGAAACACAATACATTAATAACGAAGTTAAAAAACTTTTCAAACTCCGTAATGCAGCTAGGAAAAAATGGCAATCCACTCGCGATCCAGCTCACAAGAAACAATACAATCAACTAAAAAGAAAAACGGAAAAAACTAAAAAACTTGCGATCCAAAAAGATTGGAATGATAAACTAACAACTCTACAACCTAATGATAACTCACTATGGAACACAGCAAAAAACATGAGGAAAAAACACACAAAGATTTCAGCCCTCAACGGCCAAGCCGGCAAAGCATATTCAAACGCTGATAAAGCGGAAACCTTAGCACAAAGCTTGGAGCAACAATTTACTTTAAACGATATGCACAACGTAAACACAGAAACCACAGTACACAACACTATTCAAAAATTCTTCACAACTGAAATTTCAGCAGAACTCGACCCCCCAAACATAATTGATTTCTACAAAACCATCAAAAAACTGAACCCAAACAAATCGCCAGGTATTGATGGAATTTCTAATAAAATCATTAAAAATCTACCACTAATAACCCTACTAAAATTCTACCACATCCTCTCACTCATATTCAAATTTAAATTCTTTCCTTCAGCTTGGAAAACTGCGGTTGTGATTCCCATTCTCAAACCCGGCAAAGATCCTACTATTCCCTCCAATTACAGACCCATTTCTCTATTACCTAACTTCAGTAAAATCACTGAACATTTTATTCTGGAAAAATTAAACAAGCACTTAAATGATAATAATATTTTAATCCCTTATCAATTTGGGTTCAGACCCAAACTCTCTACCACCCACCAGCTCCTCAGAGCAGTCGAATTTATTTCATCAGGGTTTGAGAAAAGAGAACACACAGGTGCTGTTTTCCTCGATATTCAAAAAGCCTTCGATAGAGTGTGGCTAGAAGGACTTGTGTACAAATTAATCTGCTACAAGACTCCCCCTCCTCTCATTCAAATCATAGCATCCTTCTTGTTTAACAGGAAATTCACGGTCAGAGTCAATGCCTCACTCTCCAAACTTCGCTCCATTCAGGCAGGTGTGCCACAAGGGGCAAAACTGTCCCCCACACTTTACTCCATATACATCAACGATATTCCGCAACATATTAACACTAAACTCTGTATTTTCGCAGATGATACAGCTTTGATGGCAAAAAACAGAAATACCAGATACATCACTCATGCACTAAACAAACATATACAAAGCCTTGAAGTCTGGTTCAACGAGTGGAAAATAGCCATAAACGCATCGAAAACCGAAGCTGTTTTCTTCACGAAGAGAAATAAAAAATCAAAATTCAACATTAAAATTAATAACACAATAGTCCCCTGGTCTCTGGAAGCAAAATACCTTGGCATTATTATGGATAAAAGTTTAACCTGGAAAGCACACATTAATTTTATTAAATCCAAATTCCGAGATAATTCGCGTAAGCTTTACCCCCTAATAGCTCGGAATTCAGAAATGTGTAGGGAAAATAAAGTGCTTATTTATACTGCTATTCTCAGACCTGTTTTAACATATGCAAGCCCTGTTTGGGCATATGCTGGAAGAAGCAATCTTAATATCATTGACAGGTGCCAAAACATTATTCTCAGACAAATCACAAAAGCAAGATGGTTCATGAGGAACGATGATATCCGACACGCTCTAAATCTTCCATCATTAAGAGATTTTATTAAAAAAATCGCCACTAAATTCTTCAATGACCTGGAAAATATTGATAACCCAGCTATAGAAGAAATAGAAAATTACACAGCAAACCCTAACAGCAGGAGACCCAGATTTATTTTACTTTAGTCTTAACTTTAATTTTTTGTCTAATTTGCATTATCACTCCATTTTTGTTCGTCCCAAATCATATCAAAAATCAGATTTTTCTTAAAAAATTCCCATGGGCTTTTTCGCAATTTAAATTGGTTAATCCCTCAATCCTTCATACCCCATCCTCCAAGCACCCTCTCTAGAGGAATCTTGAGAGAACTCACCTCGCCTCAAGCCGCACCTACAACGTACCGTGAAACTGCTATCCGACACGCCCGCCTTCATTCAAGCAACCTCAATGGTCGAGCTGCCATCGTGCTCATTACTACTGAAAGATCATCCCGGAAAATTTCTCGCACTTCAGAACAAACCACGTTACTCTGGACTTTAAGTTTTGTCGATCGGGGATGGCGCCCTTCGGGCGCCGGGGCCCCTAACCATATTCCTTGTATCCTTGTAAAAAAATTCCACAAATCAAAGTAATGTTTATAAAAGCAGTGAGTGAATAACATCATTTCTGTTCCTGAAACCTTTAATATTAAATTCACTTTGTAAAGAAAAAAAAATCCACGAATCAAAGTAATCTTTTGATCAACTCTAATGCACTTTTATATTTAATTACTTTTTCGTTATTGCAAATTTATTCGCTTGAGTATTTTTAAGAATCGAAACAGTTTTATTTCCTGTCCGATTTCGGAGTTCTTTAAAAGTCATGTTCCGGTTTGTTAAGCGAAATGGAAAAATAGGGAATGAAACAATCGTACTAGAAAATCCGAGTTTATTAAAAAATTGTTTAAACCACATCATCCATATGAAAAACTTTTCTGCTAGAAGCATGCGAAACGAAAGCTGGAATAGCCTTTTTTTCATGGTCATTTGTTTTGAAAAGAATAGCAATAGAGTTTTCTGTTTTTGATAGCTATAAAACATGTTCTTACATCAATTAACCAACCAATTAATATTGAAATACTTTTCCATTTTTTAAAAATTTATACTGTAAAGGCTAGTTTTGATTTTACTTTCGTTTGACTTAAAAGAATTCAATATTAATTTTTTTAAATGAATGAGTACAAATACCAAACAAAATGGTAAAAGCTATAAAAATAGTTGATGGAAATGTAGTTTTTTTATGTATCCATAATTTTTTTACAAAATTTTTCTATTCCTATTTTTTATACGAAATGGAAAAATTGAAAATTGGAAAAATAATAGCTTCATAAAACTTTCTGGGCATGTAAAACTTTTTTTTATCGAATCATCCTGAAAGAAAAATTTTTACACAAGAAATATGGAAGGTAATAGAAAAATTTATGAGCATGATAAAGTGAAATACAGTCGAAGAAATTAATTCATATTCTGTTTGCAATTTATAAGAGGACTCGACCTACCAGATCAAGCAGAAAATTTATGGCAATATTCCTCGTATCAATTATCGATGATGTAAATATGTGCCAAATTTGTCACCACTAGATTCAATGGTGTAAAAAATTAGTCACTTTGTCTCCTGTTGGAAGAGACATATGTTCGGGCAATGATACTCCTAGCCAGTGGTGAGGCTATTCATCCTTTGTTGCGCATTGTGTTTCTCCCCTTTTAGTGTCGCCCTTCGGACTGAATGGAGACAAATAATGGCACACAGATGCTTGCAAAACATTAAAGCAGCAAACCGTGCCAAAATACCAGATGGGACTATTTCTTCTATGGATCACCCAAGATGGGATAAAGTTCCAATAATGAACAGCATATGCTCTTTACGACCCATTGAAGAAAGAAGTGCTTTCTTGAACGCATTGAAGAAAGAATGCAGATGCGAACATTGTGTATTTTGAAGGTTCAGTTAAAGGGTGGATGTTTCTCCCCACTACCTGACGGCGCGCCAGTGGGAGTATTTCTGGAGAATGATTGGACAATAGGCATCTCCAGCGAGCCAATGCGAGCCTGAGAGGTGGAGCTTCCCTACTGTTAAAATGGACGGTCGAGAAGCTGATCCGGAGAGGAGATACTAGAGAGGACACAAGCTGAATGAGAGATAGGAGACAAGCTGAGCGAGAGGAGGGCACAAGCTGATCCGGTGGACGAGACAAACTGATAGGTGAGACGGGACCAGCTGATCTGGCGAGAGACTGGACGAGAGCGGATGCGACAACGAGACGAGCTGTGAGCAGTGCTGAAGTTGAAGAGATACCACGTGATCGCGAGTTTGTTGGAAAGATCTACCTGAAGTATTCCGTAAATCTCTGGATCCATACACAGTAGCCGGATACGCGGGCAGCTTGTGAATCCCCGGCATAGATGCCGAACTGACAATACAGTTGTGAATATTTCCCAGCATTTAACCTAGAGGATGTGTTGTTGCTTTCGTTATTGTATAAAGCTGTAAATAAACCCTTTGTGTATAACACGCTACCCTTTTATTTGTTCAACCAGGATCAAGTCCTTACAATGGCCTAGTACACCATGAAAGATTTTTTCATGACGAAGTTTAAAAATAGTAGGCAAGTCCACATTCCTTTTCGAGTTAAAAAGTATCCATATCATACTTCACATCATTATTTTACACTAGCTTTTACCTGCGACTTCGCACGAATGGAAAAACACACAACTAACAGAAAAAAAAATTTATTTACAGTGTGTACCTGAATGAAAGAAAAACAGTAAATCAAGTCCGTAATTCTTTAGAATCAAGTCAATTTATCGATCGAAATGCAGGTAGTTATAACACTATTATACTCATAATTTTAAAATTTTTTAATAAAATGAAAATACAATTGTCTACCATTACAACACACTGCACATGCATGAATTTTCAACACCAATTGGGTAACCCAATGCATATTAGAAATTTTTAATTGCCTTTATTCTGTTTTATTTTAAGTCAAAAGTACTTCAAAAGGAATTCGAAAATTCCATTAACTAACAATCTTTAATTTTGTTGTTGTTACAACTTATGGCACTTGCCATGGACAACCCGCGCTGATGAATCAGCAGATTTTAACCCGGATGAATAAGTCTCTTGTTTTACAAGTAGCGCCATCTATGGTCAAGAGTACGACTTAGCTACACACACTTCACAACCCTTTTTAGGGGGCGGACTGCATCCATGCAAATTCATTCATGCATCTCAGATCGTAATTTAGACCTGGAACAGAGAACGATCACCTCTGACCCAGTACCCCCAATGATATTACTCTCTATATGGAGGACTTTGCGACCACGGACAGATTTAACGAGCGCCAGCCGCCATACACTCGGGGAATCTTTTGGTCGGTGAGTTTCAAACCTGTAACCTAAGGAGTACGAGACCTACGCTCTACCAACCAGGCCATCCCGACCCTGTCTTTAATTTCAAACACATCAAACATTTTAAAAATAAAAACATTCGTTTGAAAAATATATTGAAAATATGTTAAACCTAACCTCATTAGGGTGGTTAAAAAACAAACTTAAGTCTTACTTTACTCATTTGGCGGAGGGAAAATGAAGATTTCTGGCGGGAAAGTTAGTTTTTAATTAATAAAAAATTAACCGCTTAATTAACCGGAATAAAAGTAGCCTATGTCCTATTCTAGATTATAATCTATCATTGTGCTAAATTTCATCCAACTTCTTTAATCCGTTCGGGCGTGATTGACAAACATCATCCATCCATCCAAACTTTCACATTTATAATAGTAGTATAGATTATTTTCAACTAATACTATGGGTAATAAGTATGTATTTCCCACTTGATTATATAAAAAGATTTGAAACTGGATTAAATTTTATGATTTTTGTTTAAAAAAACGCAGTTCGCAGCTTAATTCTGTTTTAACATCAACAGTAGCTTATGTTGAATTATCAGAATGGATTCGACTTTTTAAATTATTTAAAATTGTACTTTAAAACTCGATTTTATTTATGAAACTGTGGAGCTGTGGGTAGCCTATTAAATTTCCATCGTCGTGCCGAAAGCAACAAATCACGTTTTAAGATCCGGCTGTAGTTTAGAATGTGCCTTTCGTTTAGCGGCTTTCTTCTAAATTACTTCATAGAGCTATTGTTACTATAAATTGTAATTATTGTTCTTAATGGTAACTGTATATCATATCTAGAAGGCCCTACAAGATTCTTCTATTGATTAATTCGATATGTATGATTAACCCTTTATTTGTGGGCCGGGATGGCCTGCTTGGTAGAGCGTTGGACTCGTACTCCTTAGGTTACGGGTTCGAAACTCACCGGCCAAAAGATTCCCCGAGTGTATGGCGGCTGGCGCTCGTTAAATCTGTTCATGGTCGCAAAGTCCTCCATGTCGAGAGTAATACCACTGGGGGTACTGGGTCAGAGGTGATCGTTCTCTATTCCAAGTCTAAATTACGACCTGAGATATATGAATGAATTTGCATGAACGTAGACAGCCCCCTAAAAAGTGTTGTGACGTGTGTGTAGCTAAGTCGTACTCTTGGCCCTAGATGGCGCTACTTTAAAAACAAGAGACGTATATATCCGGGTTAAAATCTGCTGATGTATCAGCGGGGCTTGTCCATGGCAAGTGCTATAAGTAACAACAACAAATCCTTTATGGTCAACAATTTTTTTACTTAAGGAAAAAAAAATTCCTTCCAAATCTCTGTCAAGGAAGACTATCGTAAGCGCATCTGCCCATTTTTTAAACTTTTTTTTGTCAAAATTGATTTAAAAAAATGTAAGGTTTGTGCCAAATTTGATACATTGGGCATTCCCGTAACAGTTAGGCTTCACCAGAAGGTAGGCAACCCGTCGCACAATTTTTAGATTAAAAAGAAATAATTCCTCATTAACTGCCTCTGTACAATAGTTAGTTTTTACTAACAAAACATGGGAATGTCCTTGGTCAAATTTTACCTTTCATAATTTATTTCAATGCACAATGTG
>JAOUZG010025245.1:1043597-1056850 GCA_026289955.1 Argiope argentata | reverse complement strand
AAATTTTACCTTTCATAATTTATTTCAATGCACAATATGTAAACCATTAATAACTTTATTACAGTCAAATATCAGCTGGCAGCATAAAAAGTAATATGCAAGGAGGAAAAAAGATATTTTTCCAAAAAGTAAACATCGTTTTCCCACAGACTCAACAGGGTGAAGTTCTGGCGTTGTTTCATCTTCAGAAAAACTATCTGAAGCTCCTTCGGAGTCATCAGGTGACTCTGATTCCACATCTTTATCGCTCGAGCTTTCACCAGCACGAGGATCATCATTATCCTCTGGTGGTACAATGACATTTTGCACAACTTCCCTCCTCCTTTTCCTATAAAAATTAACAGGATTCCTTTTCCGAAATGCCAATAGGGTACGAATACTATATTTAACAATGTCAAGTATAAATGTTATAACTAGACATTTAACTAACCTTTACTCTCAATTATATAAATATGACAACATCATGAAGTATATCTATACTACTATTATAAATGTGAAAGTTTGGATGGATGGATTAATGATGGGGTTCAATCACGCCAGAACGGCTGAAGGAAATTGGATGTAATTCAGCACAGAGATAGATTATAGTCTACAAAAGAACATAGGCAAATTTTTATTCCGGTTAATGGAGTGGTTAATTTTTTTATTAATTAAAAACTAACATTTTCCGCCAAAAAAATCTGAAAACATCTGCCTGAGATTTTCAAATCGTTTGTTTTTATTTTTCTACTTCCGGTATTCTTTTAATATTACCTTATCTAATGGAATTCTTTGTAATTTATTGTAGAAAACCTTTTTCAACAGAGCAAAAAATTAAAAAAAATCTAATTGTTTATTTTTATTTTTCTCTTTCCTTTTTTTCATTTCAATATTATCTTACTATTCTGAAGGAAGGTTTATTATTATTATTATTTTCTTATGCTGTTCTTGTGCTAATATAATTCGTTATTTCCTATTCATTTCTCTTGATTTTTTTTCTTGCTGTACATATTTCTTTTGCCTATTTTCATCATTTTCAATTAAATTTTTTAAAGTACCTTTATATTTTCAAGTACATAGATTTTAAGAAGTTTTTCCCCCCACGCTTATGAGGTTAGACGTAACATGTTTTCGACCGGCTTTTGCTAACGATTCTTTTTTTTTTCGTAGTGTATGATAAATTTAAAATTAAACATTGTAAATTAATAGATCTTTCGATTACTTCAGAAGTGCTTTTGAATAAAAATAAAATAGATGAATTGAAATTAAAATTTTCTAATCTGCATTGCGTTACCCCAACTGGTGCTTAAAATTCACGTCTTTGCGTTGCTCCATATGACGTTGAAAGTTTATGCGTGCATACGGTTTTGGTAACATTTTACATTGTGATTAGACTATCATTTCTCACATATACATATCAAAATTTCCACGCGTACGAAGTCTCGGGTAAGAGCTAGTTCATAATATATTAGAAAATAGGTTTCAGAGGCGATTTACTATCTTAGGTTGCTGTATTGCCGTTACAGCCCAGAGGGACGAATTCGTCACGCATTTATTCTTTCTTCAATTCCAAATAATCTGAAACATTAACATGTCACGATTACATATTACATTGCGGAAAACCATAAAGAATAAAAAATAAATTTTAGAAACACTTAAACTTACCTATGACAGCCAAAAACTAAAAGAAAAACACAACAAGTAGACTATCTTTCACGTGGTTTGTTCCGACTTATTCCGATCGACGCCTGAGTTCTACCTTTCCCCGTTTGGTGGCAGCACTTACCACGGCCGCCAGATACGAATGTGCCGAAAACGCCACAATTGACTATTGTGGAATAACTCACTTAGCTACAGAGGCAGAATGATTCTGGAGGTATGTGCCGAATTCGGCACACCTGACGTTAAAGGGTTAAATTCTACTTAATAGAAATTCAAGAGGCTGGGTTTTAATTTTTATTACCAGTTTTTTAAGCTAATTTTATATATGCAGCAATAAAATTCCCTCTATGGGAGAAAAATATTACTTAATTTCCCTTTTACTATATTTTTAATTCAAAGTTTTGAGCAATTTCAGCGAATATATTTTATAAGAGATTTATCTAGACAACGAAGCTTTATAATAAATCATTCAAAACATTACAAATCATTATTTTTTATACATATACTTAATAAAAGTTCGCTATTTCTATGTAATTCCAAAAGTGAATAATTTAAAGACTGCAATACTCTTTTTTTAATCAAGTTTATTGAATATTAAAAAAATTTAATCAACATTTCTATATCAACGGATGCTTATCATTATATCCTAAAACAAAATTCAAAACTTAATGGCAAGAAAAAATCAAAATAACAATTTAAATTATTGCATTTTCAAAAGGCTTCTATCGTTTTTTACTAGAATCAGTCGAATCTTAAAAGATTTATATTAACTAAGAATAAATCAAAAAGAACGAGACATATGTTTACAATTTAATTTTTTGTGTTTCAAGAACGGAAATCGTTTGCAACATTTATTTATCTCGTAAGAGTGTTCTTGCTGTGGAGAGACTAAGTTTTATTTTTCACGACGCGATAGAAAAGCGAATTTGAAACGAAAGACAGAAAATAAATATTTGCATCTTGAGAGTCAATGTTTAAAATGAGAAAAGAATCTTTTATTTGGAATACAAATCAAGAGAGTTCCTTTTCAATTTCCTTACGCTGGCTTTCATAAAAAAAGAGAACACGTCCTCTACAATTCTTTTGTGCATTATTAATTTCCTTGTTTGAGCAAATGATATCAAGAAATGAATGGTTATGAGTTACTATCGCATAACGGAAAATATTTCCGAAGTGATCTTTAAGAATAGTGATTGTCTTTGAAAACGTCACTTGCACAATTCGTTAAAATAAAAAAGTAGGATCCATTATTTAAAAAGCATATATTTTTATTCGAATGTTATCTTGTATATTTATAGAGAATAAATAACAGTAACAGTATGAATAACTAAATTCTATAACTTTTACTGTATTGCTAATGCATTTATCTATTCGTTCAGATAAAGGAAAATCTAGAAAATATGAAAGTGCAAACGAAATTTTATTTGATAATTTATTTGTATTTATTACATTAAAATTTCGCGTCCTAGAAAAATAATAATTCTTCTTAAAACATTCATAAATAAATCTATAGTACTATTATAAATGTGATAGTTTGGATGGATGGATGGATGATGGGGTACAATCACGCCAGAACGGCTGAAGGAAATTGAATGAAATTTAGCACACAGATAGATTATAGTCGACAGAAGAACATAGGCTAATTTTTATTACGGTTAATTGAGTGGTTAATTTTTTATTAATTAAAAACTAACTTTTCTGCCCAAAAATAAAAAAATCTGAAAACATCTGCCTGAGCTTTTTGTTTTTATTTTTCTATTTCCGGTGTTCATTTAATATTATCTTACTATTCTAAAGGAATGTTTATTAAATTTTTTTCTTACGCTGTTCTTGTGTTAATATAATTCGTTATTTCCCATTCATTTCTCTTGATTTTTTTTCATGCTGTACTTATTTCTTTTGTCTATTTTCATCATTTCCGATTAAATTTGTAGTGCATTCCATATTACAGCATTTATAGATATTTTTTTCTATTTTCCGTTAATTTGCTCCAATGGGCATCGAAACCTTGTGATTGGAAATGCCATTTCACTAAAATTTGGTGGCAAACTATTTTTTTGGCGAAAATGACTATTTGCGTTGCTCCAATTGACGTTGAATATTTGTGCATGCATATGGTTTTGATGACATTTTACATTGTGATTAGACTGTCAGTTCTCACATATACACATCAAAATTTCAATGCGTACGAAGTCGCGGGTAAGAGCTAGTATTCTTATATAGAAGAAATATCTATGTAAATAATTGCTGATAAAATAATTAATATAAATAAATCGTTTGCATTGCTACAGCTAAATGCATTTATAGACTTTAAAGGATAGTTTCTTTTTTTAATTACTTGGCTATTTAGTGCAGTATTTATTTCAAAGACAGATTTTTTTGGATAGATTATAATAATTGCTGCTATTGAAATTATATAATATAATATTAAACTTTTAATTGATGCTATAGAAAATTGTTAATTATGGTTATTTTTTAAGCTATATTTTTTAAGTTAAAAGTATTTTGGTTTCTATTTCTTTCCGTAAGAATAATTTGGTTGCTTAAAAGACAAGTTTTTATTTTTTGTATTTTTGATATTTTCGAATTTATTTATAAGCAGTTATGCAAAATATAAAAAAAATTCTACAAAGTTATTTCTTTTTGAATTTCAGTGTTTGTTACAAAACAGTTCAGTTACTTTTCAAAGAAGTGTTGATGTGAAAGTTAGAATATATATGCAGTTGTCATATGGCATTTTATACTGCACAAAAATGTGGAAATAATATTAATATTTTGTATAAATAAAATGTAGATGTAAAATGGTAAAATATAGAGAGCCAGAATTTTTAATTGGGGTAAATTACGTTATTGTTAGCGTTTGATTGATAGCGAGAAAAAAGGACAATTTTAATAATCCCGAAATACTTTTAATATTGCTTAGCATTTGATTGATATCGATTATTTCAAACAATTTAGATTATTTTCTTAATGTTTGATGCATTTAAAATTAAACATTGCTAATCAATTGATTTTTCGGATTCATTTTCAAGTACTTTTGAATTAAAATAATACATAATAAAGAAAATTAAAAATTTCTATTCTGTATTGCGTTACCCCAGCTGTAATAGAAAATTCACGCGTTTGCATTGCCTCATTGGGAGTTGAAAATTCATTTGTTTATTCATTTATTATTTCATTTATTTATTTATTTCAGTTTTTAATCATTTATTATTTGAAGTTGAAAACTCATTTATTATTTCATTTATTTTTAAATTTATTTTTATTTATTTATTTTATTATACGAAATTGATTTCGTTTTGACCACTTGTAATTTTTTGATCAATTATTTATATTAATTGTAATAGTAATTTTTTTAATAAAATGTAACTAAAATAAAGCTTTTCTCTGTTGACCTAAGAAGGAATTGACTTAATTTTTAAACATATTTCTTGTTTCCCCCCTTTTTTTGATAGAGCGTATTTTGGGGAAAAACAATCCAAAGAAATATCTCTATGAAAAGAATGAGAAGAATAAACGAAATAGGCCAAAATTCAAGAATTGTCGATTTAAGAACATAAGCAAACTGAACGAACTTTATCGCAGATCACAGTTTGTTTAAGCCTGTGCATTCGTGTTCCATAATCGACAGCTGCCAGATTTACGTCGGCATAATTCTTTCTCCTGAAAAATAATGTATTTTAGTAGAATGTTTTTTTTTCAACAGCATTAGAAACTCTTGTGGAAATGAATTTTCTTTGCACAAGTTTCCTTTTTTAAATCTGCCTCACTCAATATCTTTATATAAATAACTTTATTTCGAAAACCGATTTTTTTAGGTAGAAACTTTTCTACCAAACGATTATTTGGGAAAGAAGAAAAATTATTAATTTTTCATACTGAAAGAAACTATTTTTTTAAAAAGAAGCGTTACAACTCGTAAAAAATATTGCACATTGTAAAATGCATGCTTATTTTAAGTAATAAATTGATTTTATTTATTTTTTAGTTAATTTTATTTATTTAGAACACCATCTTATAGAGAAAATCCTTACTAATTATAATTATGAATGGACTTGTATATAATGGCATTCTGCAGCCTATGTTTTTAATCTATTTCTTATACATTGGAGGATGAAACTTGAATTTTTTTAACGTTTTGATTATTCTTACGGGGTGCACCTCGTAATGAGGATGAGATGCTTCCAGTATGGTGGTTGGATCTCACCACCCTGATTGGTACACTAATGAGGGGTGGCTTCTCCCATCGATGACGAAGTGTACTTCCAACGGGAAGGGTTGTACCGTGACCGGTGATGGCTCATAGGATATTCAGTGTTATGATTTAAATACGTATTGTAACGTCGTGGGCTGGGTTACGTAAGAAACTGGGTTAGTTACGTCGAAAACAAACTCAGATCTTTGAGAAATAAAAATCTATTTATTTCCAGCTATAATACATACATATTTCGCACAGGTACACCTTCTTGATTAATGATTTTACAAGCACATAAGTAATTCAGTTCAGAGTTCCACTAGGGGAAAGTGCTGTGTTTCAGAAGAATAATGAATCTCTCTCGGAGGTGAAGAGATATGACGGAGTTCTTGAAACTCCGGCAAGATTCAGTCTGAGGTTCGGGATGCTCTGCTTGTCGATAAACCTGCTGTATTTACTGGAACGTAAGATGATGAAATGGCTGGAAGTACAACTCAGAAGAAAAGCTGTTCAACTAATTTGAGGTCTCCCAAAGCTTGGATGAGCTTTCACACTTCAGACGGACTCACGGTGGTCTAAAAGTTCCGATGAACTTCACGTGACCTCAGCCTACAGGGCGCGGCTGCCTACGTACACTCCAAACTCTCTCCCGAGAATTTTAAATAGAATTCCAAGCCGAATTCTTGCTCCAATCACTAGCTCTTGCATCGTCAGTCGGCTTCCACTTCTTCATCTTTTTCCTCCCCTCTTTATTTGGGTCTCATAGGTCGATCTTCGGTGACAAATGACCAATGAAGATAGTTCCCAACTTTCATTGGATCATCTGACCTAATGTATCTTTCCAATCACAAGACAGGGAAAAACAGCGATTAGCAAGGAGACGTGTTGTCGCCTTCTTGTCTGCGGCATCCTTCTCAAGAAGAAAGGAAGGCCATCTGCTGTTGGTCCCCATTGTGCCGGCTTGAAGGGCGGGCATCTTTTATCTATTGACAGGGACACATCTACTTCTTTCCCTCGTTGTTTGTTCCAAACACATGTCCAGTTCGGTGAAGACCTCACAAGTCGCCTAGACACATCTGATCTTAGCTTGACCACTGTACTTTGCTTTGAGCATCAGATGTCTTCATTCTTTGCATTTTACAAATTTCTCCGTTTCGATAACTTCCCCTCTACAAAGGGTTAATTTCCTGTGGGAACGTAGTTTGTTATATTCTTATTTGTTGCTTATCGGAAGTCGTCACAGTTGGCTTTCGGGCGAGTAGTAAAATCTGGTATGACTTGACATTTTAATTAAAATTTTAATTAATACAGTTGATTTAATACAGTTGAATTTTCAGATTTTATAGCAAAAATATTATTATTTATTATTATTTTCTAGTACAAAACCATACTATAATACTTACTTTATAAATAAACTATACTATAATTTCTTTTTTACAGTACAAACTTTGCTATAAAATATTATTATTTTATAGAAAATTTATTATAGCACAAAACTTTTATATCATTCCGAAATTAAAGAAATTTTATTTAATGATATATATTTAATGGTTATGCAAATTATTATTATTATTATTATTTTCCTTATTTCCATCAATAGATTATTACATTGTTGGCCTAAAATTCGAATTGCTTCTATTGTTTTTCCAAACATTTAATCAGCAGGATATTTCCACCGTTGAATACAAAGAAAAAGTACTCTATTTTATATATGTGTAATATTTAAGACGAATAAAAAAGTGAAAATTTTGGAGATTGATGAACCGGACATTTTTGATAGAGCCCTAATGTTATGGAATTGGTCTCTAAAGGAAGGGTTCATGTATACATAAATAGAGCGGAAGGCAATAATATTAAAACGATATTAATGTCTCTTAATTTGATGGAACTATGGAATGAAGTTTAATCTAAAGGATTTATCCAAAATTAAATATAACCTAGTATTCACAGCGAAACAGTTGACTATTGGAGACAACTAGTATTTCAAAAAGATAATGAAAGAATTTTCGTTATAAATTTTCAGACAATTTTAAATCGGTGAAAAATGTTTATTTTCAATGATATTAAATTTTCAAATTTTTAACATGAGAGTTTACAAATTATAATAGGAGAATTCATAAAATAATGCACGTTCCAAATTGACAGAATATACTTATCAGGATGTATAAATTGACATTACAAATAAATTGGTAGCTTTCTGTTATCTTATTTGAATAGGAAGTTGAATATTTTTGGAATGTCATTACTTTTTCAAATCTAAAATAAATAAAAGAATTTTTTTTTAAAAAATTGAATTTCATAAAGAATTAGGAAAAGTTTTAATTTTAGAAAAATTTAAATATTAGCGAAATTTTGAATTTTTAGAAGAAATTTTTAAAACTGTTTTTCGCTTTTGAATATCAACACAAGGCATTTAGCATTGAATTGATATTTAATGTTGAGATATAATTTAGTTTCATCTACTTACTATAAAATATTCAACAGTGCATATTAAAAAAACATTTGGTTTCAAACAAATACCACTCCCCCCACACACATTATTATTTTTAATGTAATGTGCTTCTGAATTCGAGAATTCGTTGAATATCTTAAAATGGACTCTATTTCTCTGCTCTACATATATGAACTATTATTTGCTGCAGGAAATATTAATACATTTTTTGAATGATTTTTTATGGCAACAATATTTATATTGATAATTTTAATTTAAAAATCTATTTTTAAATCTGAAATTTTGACAGAATTGTTTAAGATTGCTAAGTATCGATTTTTACGCCATTATATAAGGCAAATCAATTATGTAGGTGAAACGTATTGTCTTCCCTAGATGGCGCTACTGAAGCAAGAGACATTAAAAACTCAGCTTAAAATCTCTGACTTCGCCAGTGTGCTTATTAACGACAAAAGGCATAAGCAGCAACACCTGTTGTTTTTAAAAAATCTATTTCTAATTAATTTTGAAAAATATTTTTATAATAATATTGTTATGGATTTTGTGTAAATTAGATGTAAATATTGTAAATATTTATGAAATTTTTTAAATAGTTCAATTTATTAAATTTTATGTAATGCAATTGCGCGTCACCGAGCAAAGACCGTTCCAAGGGGATTTACAACAGAAGATCGCTATATTCGACCAATGTGACGATGTAGGTGTCTTGGCTGCGTAATGGGGTCACCAACGGTTTTTACTACACACTAAAATGTGTAGTGGAAGCTGAGAAATAAAGATTTGTCCCAAGGGAATGTTGGAGAAAGTTCCATACTTGCCTGGAACCAACGCGATGTTTCTGCGTTTGTCCACCCACTTTAGTGGAATTCTATCTAAAGAGTAGCTTAAGAAGGAGAATGAGAAGTTTGAAGAACGAGCTACGTTAGTTAGCTTAGCTTGAAAGAGCGTCTTTTCTTTTTAACGTGCGTTCTGTAGCTTTGCTGTTACACTAAATTAGTGGATTAAGTAGAGTTAACTCGCCATGCATTTGTAGCTAGTGTTGTGTATATTTAATATACGTTTCCATGACAATAAAGTCTGCATCTTCGCATGTTTCTGGTGCGAATTTTCGAAACAATATATAGCTTTGTTGTAATGAGTCAATCGATGTTTCAATCAATTTAAATGTTTTTGTTGTTGTTTTTATTCTTTTAATGAAGTTGAAGATATGACTTTTTTGAATGTTGAATAAGTTTATGTCTAGATATGCCTTTAATAAAACTTTTGAAATTTTGCTGTATTTATAATTAAAGCCTAGCTTCAAAAGTTAGCAATGACAAAAAAAAACGTATTCTAAAATGTACCACATTTACTGCTTCTGTAGCATTGTAGCGATTGAAGATCGCGGTACGAACCTTCGACGTTTGGGCCTGTAGCCGAGTAACATACCGATCGAGCAAAAGGGACCCTTCAAATCGAAGGATATTATCTGGTTTATAAGGCTAATGCCACAGTACTTCCCCACCAGTGAGACGGCAAAGGAGCGAACGAATTTTTTTGTATGGCGAGTTCCTGCTTGCTCGTCAAGTAGGTCTGACGATTTTTTTTGTTTGTTTTGCTTTTTTAAGCTTTCGTCAAGTGAATCTGATGATTTTGCTGCGGGCAGATGGCGCCACGACTTTGCAGAAGGTTGAGTTGTCAAGGTTACCAATGTAGCGATTGAAGATCGCGGTACGAACCTGCGACGTTTGGGCCTGTAGCCGAGTAACATACCGATAAAGCAAAAGGGACCCTTCAGCTCAAAGGATATTATCTGGTTTATAAGGAAAACGCTGCAGCATAACTAGAAAAAAATTTGTAGCTTATATTTTAGTAAATTTATTTTTCTATTGGATCAGATTGAATAATGCTTTGAGATAATCCTTTGAGTAATGAAATGTATTCTACAGTGTTAACCCAAATAAGCAACGAAATCACTATTCAATGGTTTCTACTTTCTGTTTATCTATTTTTTTTATAATCATACTTAGTTTCAACAAGAAATTATTTGAATTAGTTGAAGCTCAATCACTCTTCCAAGTTAAATAGAGTAAATAAATAAATAAAAAATGCTTCTTGCAATGAGTAAATGTAAAACTTCCAAAATATTACGATTTATATATATTTTTTAATTTTTTATTTAAAATATTCTTCTGAGGAAGACATTAATAGCAATTTATATAAAATATTTATGATAAATTAAGTCCACCAGAGGGCGCTCGGCATTATTGCGGTGATAGACAGCAATCAGAGGGCTGATTTCAGAATTCAACAGAGGACAGACGGACGTCAGCCGAGCAGGGTGCGACCTGAAATCGAATTGACATCATCCTCAGAAAAAGGCCTAAATCTGAATTCTTCCGAAGAAGAATTCACCTGCAAATGACCAATGTACCACGCATAAATGGGAAAAATCATTTGAACAACATCATGTTATATAAAGTCCTTCTCAATCATTGGATTTTCACATGTTAAAATCTTCATGATCCTTCTTTGTTAATTCAGTTCACAATATGAATTAAAAAAATGGCTATATCTCAAAATTTTGAAGACATATTAGACAAACATCTACTTTTTTAGTAGCGCTGTAATGTTATAAGATTTAACACCAACAGAAAGATCGAAGTATCTAATGAATACAGCATATGTACAGCAACTAAAATAACAGGATATTATCGCTTGATTATTTGGCGGAATCATGAACTCGAAGTCATATCTAAACTATTTAACTGATATTAGATATAATCTTTACCTTTTTCGAACCTGGGACGCTAGGGCCTATAGCCGAGAAACATAACCACAATACAAAAGAATACTTGGGTATTATAAATGTTATCTGGCTGATGAAGTTAGCGCCACAGTACTCCCATACCAGTGAGTCGGCGGAGAGACGGAGATATTTGAAAGCGCCAAGCGTAATGGCGAGTATGTGAGTGTGTTGGCAAGCGGGTGTGTGAGTGGATGCGTAAATGCGACTGACAGCTTTGTTTAGTTGCTACGTCAAGTGCGTCTGACGGCTTTGTTCGATTTCTCCGTCAAGTGAGTCTGACGGTTTTTGCTGTGGGTAGATGGTGCCACGTCAGTCACACGAGGCTGTGTTGTCGATATTGCCAATGTGTCAGATGAAGGTCACGGTACGAACTCGCGACGTTAGGTCCTGTAGGTCCACAATACAAAAGTACACTTGAATATCGGAAATGTTATTTGGCTTATGAAGCTAGCGTCTCAACCTCAGGCTAACCAGCTGCTCTTCAGAGGCGACTAATATTAAAAAAAAATCTTACTACAAATATATAAAATATAAGTTCACAGAAACAATATATCTTTTAAATCTAATAGATCATCAAAATTTTATTTTTTCACTTACAATAATATTCTGCTTTCTCCGTTATTTATATTATTTCGTCTTTCAGAAAAATTGAAGAAGATTACTTGTTAATACCTATTAGGAAGGCATACTTACAGTATTAGTTTCTTTAACTGACAAAAAAATACCATTATTCCTAGCCATAAAAGAACAAAATGAATTTGTACATTCGGAAAGCATTCTGGAATACTGAAGTTTAAATAATCTTTGACAATGAAATCGTCTCATTAAGAAGTTACTTGGCTAGACAAAATTCAGTTTTAAAAAAGTGCATATAAAGAGCGAATTAGTGAGTCATTCCCTATCTACCTCGTTAAGGAGTTCACATATCATTATCCAGATTAGACTCTCCAAAGGCAGAATTATTATACAGAACCACATTGCATAATAAACGGAGTTCGTTAGGGGTGAATCATAAAGGAATTAAAAAACAGGAAGCAAAAGGCTTACAGAGACATTCTATTTTTAAAAAGTTAAGCCTTTAGTCCATGGAAGTATTCTCTAAAGGCCTTAGGTTTATGAATTATGCGAGCTTATGCTTTGTTGCCAGAAATAATTACATAAATTTTTGAAACGATGCATCAATATTCATACAGAAAAAAAAATGTTGAAAATGAAATAGCAAAATATTTGGTTTATCATTATTTCCTTTCAAGTCTGGAAACCAGTTGTAACACAAAAGATAATCGATAAAGTTATGACTATAAAGAAGTGCTTTTGTTCCCTATTTTTTTTATTGGTTCGCGACGTATAAACTCCTTATGTGCCGACAAGTATAACACAAAGCTTATATATGTAAGACATTTCACAATTAAAAGTAGAATAAATATCAAAGATAAAGACCTAAGTACAAATGCAAAGAAAAAACAGGGGGAAAAGCAAATACACAAAATACACAAGGTAAATACACTAAGTTGCTCGCATACTAACATAAATACACAGTAGTTGATATAAAAGAGTTAAAGAAGCGTGATAAAATAAAAAAAAAATCAAAGTACAAATACAAAAGAATATAGGCAAATATTTGTAGATAGACACACTGAAATAAAGTTTAAATAACACGGTGGAAAATATTATTAATATATGTACAAAAAGAAATAAAATACGATTTATTCTGCATAAATGCAGATAAATGAGGAGGTCAAGCTATATTGTTCTTTAGAAGACCATTCCTAAGTTTACATCTTTTGTGAATAAATTTAGAGCAATCAAATATCAAATGTTTGGCATCCTGAGCTGCACCCCTTTATGAAATTTATAATTTTCTGGCAAATAATACTTTAGAAAGCCTTGTGGGTTTAATGAAAAGGTTAATCAAAATTTAATTGACATATTTAAGAAATCAAATCAGGATAATTTTTTTTGTAATATCATAATTTTAATCGAAAATCTCCATGTAAAATCTTCTTTTTGACGTAATTATCTTTGTTATTTAAATATTCGATAAGGAATGGCGCAAGTTTTTTAGTGCTTTCTTTAAAGAAATTACATCAAGTCATTCACGTGAGTGACACCCACCCACACCCATCACAGTATCTATCTATCTATCTATCTATCTATCTATCTATCTATCTATCTAT
>JAOUZG010025245.1:1009002-1020447 GCA_026289955.1 Argiope argentata | reverse complement strand
TATCTATCTATCTATCTATCTATCTATCTATCTATCTATCTATCTATGTATGAACAATAAATACTTTAAATTATACTAAAAATTACAAATCTGTTGTATGACACATGCATCAGATTATACAAACTGATATTATGCAAAATCTACTCTGGAAACCGATTTAATGTAAAATGAGTATATAATTGTATACAGCCGTTTATAACATCGAGAAGAGTTAAAAATATCTTCATACTTTTGGTCTATATCCTTTTTGGATGCGAAAAATGAGCTTTTATTTTGATATCAAGCAAATGAGATATTTTGAGTATTAAAAATAGCTATTTGAAGAATTCAAAACATAAATAAATAACAAAAGTCAAAAATTAGTTTTGAATTTTAATTATCTTTCACCATTTCTTATTTTTTATTTTGTATATTTTTTCCTATTTGTGGATCACCAATTGTTTCGCCGGCTTTCTGGCACAGAGGTAGCGAGTCTTCCTCGTGTTCTGGGAGTCCCGGTTTGGGCATGGTTGTTCTTCTGTGCGCTATCTGTGAGATGTGTGACTGCACCCCCCTGTAAAAAGGGGCTGTGCAAGCGAAAGTATGGTGAGTGTGTAGCTAAGTCGTACTCTTGGCCCTCGTTGGCGCTGCTTCAAAAACAAGAGACGCTCCTTTCGGCTTAAATCTGCTGCTGCATCAGCAGGGGGCTTGTCCATTGCAAGTGTCTTAAGTAACAAGATCAACCAATTGTTCCAATGAGAATTTACTTAATAGTATGACGCCTCTTAAGAGCACATAATAGTCAACAACCTTTTAGTGCAATATTTTTTATTAAGTAATTAATGCTCACATCGCAGGTACACATATATAAAAGATATAAAGTTATGTCAGCATAAAATAAAAGATTTCGGTATCAGATGGGACAATTGTTAATAGTTTTCTGTGGCCGTATTCCATGAAACACATCATACGCACATCGTCTCACCACCTAACACCACACATCGTCACGTCATTCCATCGCATCATCTTTCGTTCTGGTCTTTCCTTTTGGAGTTCGTACATAGAGGGCGCTAGTCAGTACAATAGTTTTGACTTCAGTGTTTGTGAGCTTTAAGTATAAAGATTATATAGTAAGAGAACAAAACTAAAAATACTATTATATATTTGTTTTTAAAGTGTATTGCAAATAATATATATATACGTTCATTTATTAAGTAATTTGTCAACGTACTTGACATCTTTTGTCACAGTTTTCTGAAGTTACCCTATGCCAATCAGATTTGGTATCATGGGGGCCAATTTTGTAATGGTTACTGTCTGAGCACTTAAAAGAAAATATCTCGGGGCAATTTGAAATTAAAACATTTAATCAACATAGACAGCTTTACATTACAAATAAACAAAGACAAGCAATTAAACATTTACAGTTACACAGCATATTAATGGGACAAGATAAATTTTCCTGTTTACTCGAGGAAAGTCGAGGAATTTGCTGTTTACTCGAGGACTAGCTCTGGAGGGAGTTCTCTTTTTAGCCACCAGGAGGCGGCAAGGCTGGAATATAGCAGTCCCGCATTTACGGAATATATTGTTCCACTACAGTGACAGGATATCAGCTCATCAAGAAGAGTATATCTTTTAATTTAAAAAATAAAATTCTTCCGGTTTTAAATATGTGTTTTGAAAGAAAATTAACAAAAAATAATAATTTTAAGAAATTGTTATAAATTATTTAACATAGAATACTTAAATACCGCAACTAAAAAAAATTCTGTTCAGATAATATTTTAAAAAAAATATCACTAAAAATCCTCTTTTTCAGAAGGAAAAAGAATCCGAATGGAAAAAGACTAGAACAAATATTCTTTGTACAAGGAATTTCCCATTGAATATAAGATATTTGGAAAAAAAATATATATCACAAAAAATGATGTCGGAACATGGATTAATTTTTAATACCTCGGAAGAAGAAATCTTCCGATCTTTGACAGATTGATCAGAACAACGACATTTTTTCGGTCATGCATTTTAAATTTGAACAATACGGATTTCGTTTTCTCTATTTTTTTCTGATTCGCGTACGAGTTTTGCAGTTTCAGAAAAATATATCAGAATAAAGAATTAACGTCACGAAAAAAGAATAAAGAGAAAAATAATATTCGAATGGTCATCTGTTGTTGGCTGGGAGTAAAGTTAAATTTTCGAATAGAGCAGTTTCTTTACAACAATATATATTTATATTGAAAAGAATGCTAAACTTTAAGTTGATTGTGACTAAAACCAACGAGATTTATATCAGAATAATTATTGATTGTGGGTAGTTGTCTTCATTTTCTTAGTAAATATTTGTCGGTTATTTCTTTTTTTCCCTGAAAACTTATTGAGTACTTTTTATAGTCAATTCCTCTAGATATGTTCGAATGAATAGTTTAGGGATTAACTTTTCTTTCAAATGTTTCGTTCCATCTAGGCAAATGGGGAAAATTATGAATTAGAATTTTTAAATCTCAAAATTCATGTTTTTATAGCCAAAAAAGAATAATTTATATACACAGTTTATTTTTTTGGAAATATATATTTTGTCAATCACTAATTGGAAGAATTCCTTGTAGGAGAACTTATGCATTAGTAAATATTGTTTTACGAATTCGTAACAATACTTTCCTGAGCTGGAATTCTCCTTCGAGAGGACACAGTTTTATAGATAGCTATAACAGATGCTGTGTCAATGAATCTCTGCCTTAGCGACAAAATCGAGGATTCCAAAAACTACAGGATTCTTGGCATAAACTCCAATGAGATTTGTGGATCGGTGATACTTCTAGAAGTTTATGTGGCCTGCTTCAGAAACTGACAAAATCCGGGATACATAATGTTTAGACAGACAATAATGAGTCAGTGGATTTCAACTCAATTCGATTTTAAGTTGGTGAAAGTAATAAACTATAGGGACACGTGAGTAGTTGAATGAAGTTTCTCTTCTGAGAGTTTTTCATGAGGGCTTTGGGCTGTTACGGCTATTTTTTATCGATTTGCAGCTTTTGCACTGTTCACTGGTTTAGCTTAGTTAATTTTAAATTTGTTAACGTCCTGTTGTAACATTAGGGCTATTTTGGAACGGACCATAATTTTCAACCAGGGTCAGATTACAAGGATGGCACCTGAGCTAGCCCCCCCTCTCCGCTTCACCACACCAGCGTAAGGACGTTTGACCATGACGGATTTAATGTGCAATAGAGCTCCTTAATTCCCTGAATCAATAAAACAATTACAGTTAACTTTTCGAGCAACAATTACAATGTATACAACGCATACGATATTTCAAGTTACACTATATTTAATATTAGATAAATATATATATAATGACCATATTGGAGAATTCTTTACAGGGAGATGAATTTTGGAAACAAAAATACTCACATCTATCAATTTGAAGGCATCTCTAGTAATTAAGAAAATAAATGACAAATATTTCTTTCAGTCGGATATAAAGTTGAAAATAAAGAATTTCAAAGCACATCGTAAAAGAAAGAAAGAATAAGGAACAAAATATCTAAGAATTCCTACTTTCTTCGCAGAAAAATCGAATAAGCATTCTTGGAAGAAGTTCGAAAAAGTTTATACTTGAATGGAAATTCGGAATATTCGAAGGGAAAAAGTAAGTATTTTGTGATACTTAGAAAAAAAAAGAGGAAAAGAGAAGAAGAATATTGAAGCATTATTATCGTCCACTCCTTTTTCTTCTCTTTCATGAAAACGATTCCGTGAATGAAAACTGCTGTTCTCAAAATTCAGAAAATGATGCTCGTTTTGTTGAAAGAAATCGTCTGCCATTATTGCTATCGTGGCGTAAAAGTTGTTTTTTTTTCATAATTCAGAAACAGAGCATCAATCTCTTATATTTTAGAAGATGTTTCTCTTTAAATTTATAATTCGATATCAAGACAATCAGTTAAAATAGTTTAAATAAAATTCCCATTTTATTTTTGCCTTTTAAAATAATAAAAAAAGAATGATATTTAAAACCATTAATTGAGCCATTTAAAAAACTATTAGATGGATTTTTTAATACTACAGTAAAAAAAGAAAAAAAAACCACATGCTTTTTTTCTAGTAAATTGTGCAAAAAAGGAAGAAAATAAAAGTCGTGCATATTTTGATTCCTTTTAACAAAAATATATACGATTATTGTTATAAATATCTAATAATTGTCTGCAAATATTTATTTTTTGTTTTTGTTTTCGATAATATGAAAAAAAGTGACAGTAGATGTATTTTTTAAAAAAAGAAATTTAGTTTTTTCTCTGAAGAATGATAATATTCCAAAGAAGAATCTGAAAGATAAAGCAATAAACTAGTACTTAATTTAATTTTAAGTTGTGTTTTTATCAAAATGAAACACAAAATCAAAAAAGTAGTCCATTTTTAATTTTTCAAAAATTTATTCATTTGTAAATCTAGAATCATTTATTGATTTTTGATCATAATATAGTAACTTCTGTCAGCCTTTTTATTAATTTAGCCAATTTTATGAATGTTAAGCTATAGAGAAAAATTATGCATCAAATTTTCTCAAAATATAATTTTTAAGAAAATTTCATAATAATGAAGTAATATAATTTCATGCCGTAAATAACAATTTGAATTGAATTTTGAATCTGATAAAATGAAACCTTTTTTTTACTGTTATAATTCGAAATAATTATTGAACTCTAATTTAACTCGTAGTTTATCGAATATTTAAATTTTAATTTATTCAACAAAGTTACTTTACTTTCGAATATGACATATAATTAATATTGTTATTAAATAATATTAATATTTTGAGTATTCGTGTGATATTTTATACAAAGCAGCATAAGATGAATACATCCTAAAATTTTCATTTTAAATGCGGACCACGTATTTTGTGCTAGGGACAATTATTTTAATACATGATTTATTTCTGAATTTAAGATTTTAGTTTCTATCTTCTGTTAGATTTACAATTTTTTTTGTAAACCAGCAGTAAAGGTTTGTAGGTTGTGTTTTGTAGAGCAAGAATTACTTCACTTGGGCTTCGTAAGCAATTGTACATAAAGGAAGAAATTGTGAATTTAGAGTGACGATTTATTTAAAGGGAAACAAGACATACTTATATATTATCTTTTTTATTTTGCAATTTCAGAGAAAGATATAACCATTAGGTAGCTACAAAACAACTGCTCACAATTAAACTTCGTACACTTTATAACAAAAAACTCAACGCCCCAAGAAGGAGTTGTACGATTGAGACAAAAATTGGGCGATACGAAGACAATGTGTAAAATAGTAAATGGTTAAAATCTCATATCAATTAAATAATTCATTTCAGAGTTACAGTAAAAAGTTCAATAAGGTGTTGAACCTCCTCTAGCCCCAATAAAAGCTGCCATATGGCTTGTCAGAGACCGATAAAGCTTCCGGATGGTCTCGTGCGATATTTCATGCCAAATTCGCTCCAATTGTCGAACGAGGTCATGAAGATTCCATGGCAGATGCAATAGTCTTCCCAACGTATCCCAGACACCTCTAATGACGACCAAAGGGCTTCGGTTATCAAAGGACATAGCACCCCAGACCATAATGTCTTTTTGAGGGTCGATGTAGCGTGCGATAGTGAAAGCAGGATCTCCCCTCCGCCCTGGGTGTCTCCAAACACGTCTTCTATGTTCGTCAGGACACAGTTAGAAGCGGGATTCGTCGCTAAAGACTATACAACCCCAATCGGCATCATTCCAACCTGATCGAGCCATGTACCACTGCAATCTGGCTTGGCAGTGTGCAGAGTAGACGGCGTAACCGTCGACGCGAGCGTAGATTTCTCTTTCTCAACCGTCTGCGAATGGTCATGGTGGACACTGGTGTTTGGGTTGAACGTCTGACGGTTGATAGAGATGAAGAAGGAGCTGTGACAGCTGATAGGACAATCACTCTGTCCTCACGATCTGTTGTGGCCCTAGGCCGACCGCTACCAACCTGACGCTGAACTCTGCCATTTTCCACCCATCCTTGCAAGCATCTTCGAATTTATCGCTTCGACTCAAATGATGAGCGATTCTCCGATTTGTTCGACCGGTCTCTTTCAATCTAATGATGCGACCTCTGTCAAACTCTGACAGTTGCTCGTAATGAGCACGAACCCTGCGGCGAGGCATTTTTTTTTTAGTTTTTGGAAGGTAATCTGAATCGTAATCAAACCAAAAGTTTTAAAAACCGTTGAAGAACTGCTCCTTATATACATCTGCTGAATACGAATTCCGATGCGCACGATATCCAACTATTCATTCATTGGACACTAAAATTGAATAATTTGCATATCTGGGCAAAACACGCATGCACACGAAATTTTAAAGAAATCGGACGATTGCTTCTAGGTTCGTCGATTTTTTTTGTTACAGAGTATATATACAGAATTGCAAGTTTTCTAAAGTGACTTAAATGTGAATTGTTCTTATCAACGTTGTATTTAAACAAGTAAATGATATCTAAAAATACTTTTATTTTAATATGAAAAACACTTATTTGTTTCAGTGGTAGACACGATGTTTAAAAGAAGCAACATTATCTAGCCTGTACCTTAGATATATTTATATCCGGCTAGAAAGCAGCATAACCATTATTTTGGATATATCTCATAATTTAAAAACCCAGTCAGAAGACGAGGACGATATATAATATGGAATCTCATCTCTTAACTTATGCACTTGTGGGAGTCAGACAGCTTATGCCGACAGATTTGGTGAGAACTAATATCACAGATATGATAAATTCTTTTTTGGTAACAAATTTAGAATCTGAAGATCTAAATTCCAAGATTGAGACCTTACCATCTATCCATCAGCTCCGAGAACGCCAAGAACATTATAGAGAAAATTAATCTTTCGCTACAAAAACACCATGTTTTTAATATGATTATCAGAGCACAGACAGGCAAATAGTTCATAAAAGAAACAAAAAATAATACGAAAAGCATTTTTATTGGTGTGATAAAGAGTGTAATCTTTTTTATTTATTATCTTGTACCAAAACAGCGTATTTATGTATTTCATTTTTTAAAAAAATCTATTCTTTAATCTATGAATACTTATTCTAAGTAAGAAATCTTGAAATTTTCTAATAAATAAAAAAAATTGTTTGAAAAGTATTTTTTTTCAAATTCATTACGAAAGGACCCCACTTATAAAGAATCAAGATTCAATAGAATTTAAATGATCAACTGATATTGAGGTTCTAATATTTTTTTTTTTTAAAAATAATGCATTAACATCGGGAGTATCCATATATGAAAACTTTAAAATTCTAGTGCATCAAGAAGTACATGAAAAATATGCTAGAAATTCTACCTTTTTAAATGCGTTACAAATTTAAAAAAATAATGTATAAAAATCGAGAAGGCAAGAAATATCTGATGAAAATTCGGATGCATGCTCTTGCACTCACGTACGCACACGCATTCACACATGTATACAAACACATATAAAAAGCAATATCTGTTGTTACTAATGGCACTTCCCATGGACCGGCGCTCTGACGGCATTCAGCAATTTTTAAGCCGAATGAGCGTCTCTTGTTTCTAAAGTAGCGCCAACTAGGGCCAAGAGTAAGAATTAACTACACACATCACAAACTTGCTTGAACAAACCTTCTTTACAGAGGAATGACTTTCATGCACCTCACAGAAGAACAACCATACCCTGTCCGGGACTCGAACGTGGGACGACCAGATCGAGGAGGGAAGATGCACTACTTCTGTGCCAGGACGCCTGTACAATACCAGCATAAAATTTGAATCTGAGAGGTAATAAAATGACAAGACTCTCAGTACAACATTTTTTGTTTCCATAATATAATATCTATAATTAGTAGAGTCGTAATAGACAGAGGCAAAGAAAATCTGACTTCAGTGTAAAAACTTAAAAAAATTTCAATTATCAGCAACTGCTGTATATTCTTATTGTACAAACTATTTGCCAGGTTTCTGGCACAGAGGTAGCACGTTTTCCTCGTACTCTGAAGGTCCTGGGTAAACATTGGCGCTACTTCCAAACAGCCGGCTTTCAGGCACAGAGTTAGAGCGTCTTCCTCGCGTCCTGGGAGTCCCGGTTCGGGCATGGTTGTTCTTCTGTGTGCTATCTGTGAGATGTGTGACTATGCACCCCCTGTAGAAAGGGGTTGTGCTAGAAAATGTGATGAGTGTGCAGCTAAGTCGTACTTTTGGCCCTAGTTAGATCTACTTCAAAAAAAAAAAGAGATGCTCTTTTCGGCTTAAATCTGCAGCTGTATCAGCGGGGGACTTGTCCAAAGGCAAGTGCCATAAGTAACAACAACAACACAAATTATTTGGCATCTGATAAGAATCTGAGTTTTGATTTAATTTTTATAAAGAAAATTGACTTTGTATAAAAGATAACCCACCTATCTCAATTTTAAATTTTTTCAAAGAGTTTAGAGTGGTTTTGTTCTTTTTTTAACATTGTTTAAGATATAAAAGAGATTAGATTTCTCATAATCAAAGACATTCATTAGAATGAAAAAGAAAATTATAGTTGTATGATCGACTTAAGGTAGCTCTTATTTTTGCTAAATGGATTAAATACAGATCCAAGAAGATTTATTTGTTTCGCTAACAAATTGGAAGAAAACACAGTAACATAAAATTTTTGGACAGTTAAAACTTGGAAAATCAATAATAATAATGCTTCTAAATTAAGTTTGTACCATCAGTTTTCAGGACTTTTGATTTATATTTAAAGAGATAAAACTATTCAAGTATCTGATCAGACTATTCCATAGCATCGGCAATGTTCCAGAAAAACTCTGATGTAATTCCACATTCTCCGAATTTAATTTTCGAGAGAAAACGAACGAAAAACTACCGAAAATTCCGTCTCTCTCTTTCTCATTATTTGCTTTCCCCAGATCCCGGTTTATTTCGGGAGAAAATGCTTGATCCATTTATATTTAAACTCCTATCTTTCATTCGAAGGATGGAGGAAGACTGAATATATATATTTTTTCTCGTTCTTTCTGAATTACGGATCTTATTGGAGAATTTTCGAACTGTTTTCACCGCTCGTTACAAGTACCTTTGAAAGGATCCTAGACCCCCCCCCTCCCACAAAAAACAAAAGAGGAAATGAAGTGAAGGATTACATTTATCGATTGATAAGGATAAAAGATCGAAAAAGGCGGAATAAGATAAGCTTGCAAGGAACTGTCTTTAAGAATTTGGCAGATGAGTATTTTTAAATTGATTCCAGTTTTAACGCGATAGAGTTTAAGATCATTGAGACTGCTTGACTATTTACTCCGATATCAGCTTTCTATTAATCAATCGTATATTAAGAAAAATTTAAGACAGTGCAATGATAATCTAGATATAAATATGAAATTTTTAGTGACTTATCTATAATAATAAAGCATTTTATGAAAAATGTTTATTATCATGTGAAAGCATGATGTTGTTATGGCTATGGGGTTTTGTGATGTATCCAAAAAGCCTTAGGCAAGAAAAATTCGTTTCTTCACTGGTAGATAGTGAGTCATATCACTCATGAAATTTGAGGTGGTTTTACCAATATTTCTTGAGATATTTAATTAAATTAATTATCAATTGCTTTTTGTTAGTCATTTCTATGAAATGACGTCATTTTCTAGTTTGTTTAGGATTTCTTACTATTTAAATAATTACTCTCTCTTTCAAAAGATTATCGTTTTTTAAAATTCTCTTTCAGTTTTAACTCTCGCAGTTTTGTAAAATGTTATTTATGTTTATTCTTTATGATATTATAAGCGCCCTCTTACTAATTGTATTTCTCAAAATACTGTAAATATTAGATTATAATTTTAATATCAATATGCATTACGTTTATTGGATTTTACCACAAATACAATAGCAACCAGTAACAGTGAACTTTTCGTCAAAATGACTGTTTTTTTTAAATCTTAAAATCAAAGCAGCTCCAAAACTTTGTTTGCCAGCTAGTCAAATTGAAATTGAAAACTAAAAAAAGAATTATCATTAGAAAGAGAAAGAGAGCCAGAGAGAGAGAGAGAGAGAGAAGTCTCTTAATTTTTCAAACCGGTTTAAACTAATTAATGATTTGGAGAAAAATTGCCAAATATTGTAGAGTTCCGCCAAATTTCTTTGGTGATTTTGGTTGTCACCCGGGTAACAAAAAAAATGCATATTATGCATGTTACAACTTACTTTTATTATGAATAAACTCTTAATCACGTACTAACTACTTAATTAATATTCACAGCATTAATTTCCAAGAAATTCACTAAAATACTCTTATTTCTGCAGAATTTCTTACAATATAAAAATAAATATTTCTTTATATGTCAAATACTTTTAATAAAGGTTAAAGTTATCGCATATAAAAATAATAAAGTATAAAAAATAATTGTAATAATTGTTACAATTATATATACAAGTAACAAAATCATATTTATAAAGTATAAAATCAACTATTGAGGTCTATAGCATTTGCAGATTGTAGAAATTTATTTGATATCAGTCTTCGTCGGAATTTCAATGTGAATAGAAATAAATGCAATTTAAGAAAATAAACGCAATTTTTAATGAATAAATACTTTTATTTAGAAGAAACAAAATCCTGTTATCCTTTGTAATATTATTTTATAAGAATATGAAAATCAACCACATTGAAATAATTTTTTTTCTCGTAGCTCTTAAAAAATTCCAGATTTCTCCAAATAATTCTTAAGAACTATCGAATGCTGATTGTTTTTCAATAGCTATCCATAAATTTTAAAGAATATTATTAAATTAAATTAATCATTGACAGTGGCGACATAAAGTGAAGCAACCAAAATCTTTTAAAAACCTAGGCAATATTTTCTACCATTAAGAATTCATTTTATTTCATTAAGTTCATTTTCATTTACTAAAAATATTTCAAAATTCCTTTTAAATTAATAAAAAATAATTTACATGACTAATTTTAAAAAAAAACTTTAAGATAATTTTTTATGTTTTACTATTTTTGAAGCATATTGTAAAAAATAAATGTCTTGTTTAAATTCCCTTTGGATACAAAATATTTATAAATTTTATATTTATACGTATGATTAAAAAAGTTTTTAAATTTTGGAGCAATCATTTTTACACCAAAACTAACTAACTAATTGCTAATGTCAAAAAAAATTGACAAAATGTTTTTTTTACCTAAAAGACGTCGAGATGAATCAAATTTAAAACATCGCTCCTAAAAGCAATGCAGCTATTGCAAAGATACTGCTATATCAAAAAGAGTTAGCTTCGTAAAGGCATATGGTTGATAGGAAAGCATATTTGATATTTCTCAACTTAATATAATAAGAAAGACAATAGGGAATATAAAAAATGTTTACGTCTCTAGAAACATTTTGTTGTATTAGTTTGAAAAAATAAAGTTTGAAAGTAGTTTTGAAAGAAAT
>JAOUZG010025245.1:986748-1008602 GCA_026289955.1 Argiope argentata | reverse complement strand
AATAATAGTTCCGTTATAGGAATATATGAAGTCATAGAATAGATCCGATGTTTGAGGGTCTTCTAATAGCTGTAGCACATTACCACAGTCATGAAATGAACCCGAATTGAAATTGTATTCACATCGGACTATAGGAGAGATGAGATCTTGGCCGAATCTTTCTGTTCGAGTAATAACATTATGTAGGATTTATTAAAAAAAATCGGAATTTTTCGCATCTTCGAGAAATGATGTTTTGAAATATTTTAGAGCGTTTGAATATGGATTTAAGTTTTTTCTCGCAATCACATATACGAAAACACACACACACACACACACACACACACACACACACACACACACACACACACACACACACACACACACACACACACACACACACACACACACACACACACACACACACACACACACACACACACACCCACACACAAACACACACACACACACACACACACAAACACACACACACACACACACACACACACACACACACACACACACACACACACACACAATTTTTAAATAAATTAATATGTGCATACAGGAAATCCAATAAATTAATTGAAAGTTTAATTATTCACTAAATAGGAACAAATTTCTTTAACGCGTATGACTTGCATCAATGGAATAAAAGAGAAAAAAAATCCAGGAAAATGAGCTTTAATCGTTATGAGACAAGTTTAACTGAAACTACAAAAATATTTTTATGCAAAAAAAAAAAAAAAAAACTTAGACATTAGTTTAAGTAGCTTAAATCTCTAAACTTAAACTTTGATGTAGCGTAAATTTAAAAAAAGTGCAGCTTTTTCTCATGTTCTAATATACTGAAATATTTTCTAGACAACCATTGTATATAGTTTTCGAGTTATATAAAAAAGTGGGAAACATAGCATTGAACCAAAAAATAAATTAATAAACAAAGCTTAATACGAAATACAAAGCTTAATAAACAATATATATATTTCGAAAAATATAAATATTCTATATTTTTTTATTTTAAACCATTATGAAGAGCTTTGATTTGTTAATTAATTATTGATTAAGTACTTACGTATTAGCCGTCGATCTTTATCGCCAAATATGAAGGCGTCGCCAATGAGTTTCTAAACCGCCAATAAGGGTAATCAAGCGCCATTATTTTAAAAATTGTGCAAACCTTAACTGTCGTCCGCCGTTTTGTTGGTTTCGCAGAAGCGCTTTTTCTGTTCTGATTTTTTGACTCGTTAAAATGATTAAAATTTGAGATTTGGTTGCCAACGAAAAAGATGCAGTGAGTTGTTTCCAAAATCATGGAATTATTCCACCTAAAAATACATGTTTGAATGGTCATGAGATGAGTTTGTGCGTGAAAACGGACAAACAATGACGATGTAATGTATTGAAGAGTTCTGGCCACCAAAGTAAATTGGCTGGAGGCGGTTGGCATCTACAGTCTAATACGTAAGTGAGGCCGAGGGAATAGGCGAGCCTTGGTACATCGACGGTCTAATTCGTAAGTACCCTAATTAATAAAACTAATGATGAATTGAAGTAGTTTTATAATACAAATAGTATATTTTTCTTACTTTCAGCTTCAATTCATGAAATACTTTAATGTTTGATTGTGAAAAAAAAAAGAATTTTATAAACGGTTAAATAAATTCAACAGATAAATCTGATTTCAAAGAAAATTTGAATTTCTTTATCACAATAAGCTAGTGAAATTATGTCCGATGATTACACCTTCTACAACAGGAAATACTGATCTCACTCTATACTAATGCAACAAAAGAAAAACCCATGATTCCTTTCTTTGTAAAATAAGTCTCTAAATTGCATCTCTTTCAGAATTCGTTCGATTTCGGATACAATCTAAAGAATTTTAAAATTTAACGTATCATTCCGATGTTTCCCCTTTGCTTAAAATAGAAACCGCATCTCTTCTGATACGCTATCGAGCTATCCAAGTCTGCTGAATCAACAATGGCTTTGAAAAAAATCTCATTCGACAATGGGACCATGTAATAGGGAAGATGGCCGGTTTTCATTCCTACTAAATGAGTTGGAAAAGTTTGAAAGGGAATAGATACCGAGCTTTTTCTAAAGTTAGCAAATGCTTGGTTACAAATTGCTTTTGGGTATGCTGGGTAATTAACTGGTTTTAATTCTGAACTAATGAGACGATAGTTTAATGAAATCTTTGCATTATTATAGTTTTATTTCGATAGACTCATCATTTGTGTAAGTTCATCATTTGTTCAAAAATAGAATTATGGGGAACAAAAAAGAGAGCTAATGAATTTTCTTTCAGGATACATAGTATACGTCATTCAAAAAGATTTTAGAACTTATTTTATTCAGGAAGGGTAAATGTAATTAGAATTCTTTATATTGTTACGTTTTTAGCGTAGCGGGTTCGGATTGAATGGACTTTACTTGAGGACAGCACAATTAAATTTATTTACAGCTATTTACAGTTATGTACAGGATAATTGATAAAGTAAAAATTTCAGATAAATACAATCCAGCAGTCAACAATCACTTACAGCGTAAATGCAAGTCTTACACAATAAACACAGTCTGTAAAACAGCTATCGTATAGCACAGCAACAGTTAATCGCAGCGAGCTCAATAAAACAACGTTAACAGGTCACAAATTCTCTAGATTAGCGAGACGCTTTTTATTTCAGAGCAAACTCTCAACTAACTAACTCACTCCGGCTATTCGTCCCTTATATAGCCAAAGAAGCACATGCACCGAATCTCGTGAAAATTCTCAAAACAATGCGCGCAATCAGGCGGCTACTAGACTATTCCTTTCGCCAAACCAATCAAGCTGGCGCGAGGCTCCTCGCCGAACGTCGCCATCTTTGGCGAATTTTCGTGCCGCTCATCTATTTGTAACAATAATTTCTCAGAAGGGACTAACTTGTGCAATTATACAGTTTCTATATAATTTTCACGTATGCTAATGAGGATTTCAAGACTGTATATGTCATTTTTATAGCTACCTCATTGTTGCACTTCAGTGGAACTTGAGTATCGTTAGCTAATTGTTCATCAGAGGAAGCAATGTTATGATAGAAAAATAAAGGGCAAAATCCATTTGTGAGAGTACAGGATGTATTATTTGATAATAGGTTGTACATGTAAACCGATGCTTTTTTGATGGATCAACATGGATTTGACCTTTCTTGCTATAGAAAGCTATTGTAATGACTTGATCCTGGTCGATCGAATAAAATGGTAGCGTGTTATACACAAAGGGTTTATTTACAGCTTTATACAATAGCAAAAACAACAACACGTCCTCTAGGTTAAATGCTGGGAAATATTTACAACGGGATTGTCAGTTCGGCATCTATGCCGGGAATTTACAAGCTGTCCACGTATCCGGCTATGGCGTGTAGCTCCAGAGATCTACGGATTACTTCCGGTAGATCTTTCCAACAAACTCGAGATCACGTGGTATCTCTTCAACTTCAGCATTGCTCACAGCTCGTCTCACTGTCGTATCCGCTCTCGTCCAGTCCCGTCTCTCCAATCAGTTTTTTTTTGTCCACCGGATCAGCTTCTCTTCTTCTCGCTCAGCTTGTGTCATCTCTCTGCTTTTTAACAGTAGTGAAGCCCCACCTCTCAGGCTCGTATTGGCATGCTGGAGATGCCGATTGTCCAATCATTTTTCAGAAATACTCCCACTGGCGTGCCATCATGTCGTGGGAAGATTCTTGAAACATCTACTCTTTATCAGAACCCTCACAATACACAAGGTTCTCATCTAAATTCGCTTAGCGCTTCTTTCTTCAATGGGTCATAAAAAGCATATGCTATTCATTGTTGGAACTTTATCCCAGCTTGGGTGGTCCATAGAAGAAATAGTCCCATCTGATGTTTCGACACGGTTTGCTGCTTTAATGGGCCGAAAGCAAGTGTGTTCCATTATTTGTCTTCTCTCAAGTCCGAAGGACGATATTAAAAAGGGGAGAAACACAATGCGCAACAAATGATGAATAGTCTCACCGCTGGCTAGGAGTATCATTGTTCGTACATATGTCTTTTCCAACAGGAGGCCAGGTGACGTCTTCTTTACATTATGAATGCTCTGTAATGAGAAATTAAGTGTAAATCTTTAAGCTGCTTAAACCCTGCTATGATTTGTCTATCAGATTATATTCTTCTTGAACTATGAAGAATGGATTGGATTTATTATGCATGGATTCTGGTGCATTTATATTTATACAAAAATAAATGAAATAATTAACATTTGAAAAACGTAATGGAAACTCTAAACGTTAATACCTTATTGTGCTTGAATATAATTAATACAATTTCTTTCTTTCTGCTGAAACTCTAATTACAGTTTCCTTGTAGAAGTGGATCGACGCGAGAGAATGTCTGTTAAAAAAGCAATGAATTCATCTGTAATAAGAATTTGGGTTAAATTAGCTTCAATGCATGAAATGACGTCTTGATATTGCGCAACAGAAATTTAGATAGTAGCAAATGAACTTCTGCTTCATCTTTGTGTTAATATTTACATCAAAATTAATGAGTTTGTACGTAATTATGTTCACATGCAAATGATTGCACAAATAGGCTATTCCGTGAAACATATCGTTCAGAAATGGAACGCAGATTTGAAATTTAAATGCCAAGTTCATTTACTGAGTTTTATTCGTTTAGCTTTAATATTTTTTAAATTATTATATTCATTGACAGACAGACATAGCTCTAAAAGCAACTCTTTCAGACTCAGGCGATTTAAAACACGGGTTGCATCAAGCAATCAAAGTATAGATGATTTGCCAATTACAATAGTTTTTAAAAATTTAAAGACAACTTATGATGGACACCAAACATATGCTGGCGTTTGAAAGACGAAATATCTCATTTTCCGTTATAAATTAAATTTTTGAAATTAATCAGAAATATTTTAATTTTTTAAAATGCTAAAATGGAATGATCACTTTTAATTAACTGGAACATAAAAATGAAGGATGCCATTTTCGAGAATATGATGATGATACTTACCAGGAACTATTTAAGAAAAAAATTTATTCCAAAATATAGATGGAATGCTGAAAATTGCCTGTTTCCATGTTATGTTTCATAGAATTAAATTATTCTTTTAAACTTTATTAAAATTTTTGTTAATGCAATAGTAACTTACTGATAAGAGCGTGTGGTACTGATAAGAGCAATCCGTTAATCACATCCAGCATGGTAACCCAGCGACCGATCTTGGATAAACGCAACCTTCGCACTTAGCTTCGTTCAACTGTGGTGGCGCCCTCTATCGGCAACTCAAAGACCTAGAAGCGCATTAAATACGTCAGTTGTTAACATCACAACCAACACCTCACATTGGTATCGTTCGTCTATCCACTGGCTCACAGGTGGGAGAGTATGTGGTGAATGCTATATAAGCCAGATAACTTCCTTCGAGCTGAAGGGTCTCTTTTGCTTGATTGGTATGTTACTCGGCTACTAACCATGAGTTTCGGAGTTCGGGCCTAACGTAAGCAACACTCATCCCAACAAGCTAATTAAACTCTTGCCCACGCAGCATGGTTCGAATTACTTTAAGCATGGTTATTTTTTTTGTTGTTACTTATGGCACTTGCCATGGACAAGCCCTGCTGATACATCAGCAGATTTCAAGCTGAAGATATGCGTCTCTTGTTTCAAGTAGCGCCGACTAGGGAAAAGAGCAATACATTCATCACAGTTACTTGCACAGCCCTTTTTACAGTGGGGTGCAGTCACACATCTCACAGATAACACACAGAAGAGTAACCATGCCTGAATCGGGACTAGAAACCGGGTCTCCCAAAACACAAGGAAGACGTGCTACCTCTGTGCTAAGACGCCGGCGGCTATTTCTTAAATATGTATGCAATAAATTGTTATAAAATATGCTTCAAATATTTTTTAAAATTGATTAAGAGTACAAACATAAATTTATATGTTAAAAATTGGTATCATTGGAAAATATAACAGTTAAAATTTTAAGATTGTGTACAATTACTGTGGAAAAACACCAAGGCGAGATTTTGGATTGTTTGTATTTCAAATTGTAATTAAAATTTCGACAAAAGCACTACAAAATGTACACATCTCCACTTTCCAAAACATATGTCAAATTTTTACAAACACACACACCACACACATAATTACTTTGTTATTTAATTTTCTAATCTTTAGCTCAAATTATCACATGTTTATTATAAAATATTCTCTTATTTCCTGATCATATTCTGTTTTTTTATTTAATAAATACAACATAAAAAGCTCACGTCAGTAGTTCCCACTCTCCGAGTGTAGGGATAAAAAATTGCAGGCCTAAGCAAATTATTCTAAATGATTCCCGCCTTTTCCTTAGCAAAATCGACACGTGTAAGAAATCTCTATCAAAATCGCATAGTACAGGGTGTACAAAAAGTTCCTGTACTGATGATTTGTGAATTTATTTTACAAAAACAATAGGTTTAAAAAGAATTATTTTTATGCCAATGATAAAAAGCACTTTTAACATAACTGAGGAAAAAATACTGAACTTACATTTATAATAAATGTTCAAAATGTCCACCCCTTTCTTGGAGACGAAGCTGAACTCGTTTGCGCATGTTTTTCGAAACGCGGTTTAACATGCTAGGAGTGATTTCTTGTATACTTTGGGTGATTGCGATTTTCAAATCATCTATTGTTTGAGGATCACCTTCATAAATTTTGTCCTTTAAATATCCCCACAGAAAAAAGTCCGGGATGGTCAGATCAGGGGATCGAGGTGGCCAAAGATTTTTGAGATAAGTCGATCGCCGGAAAAAGCTTCACGCATGTCCATGGTTTCATTACTCGTATGGTAAAATTTAATATACTTGAAAAAAATCATAAAAAATGGTTTTTTTAAATTTGGAGTACGGGAACTTTTTGGACACCCGGTATATAAGCATTTTAGAAATTATTTCACTTTCTTTTACGTTTCTTTCGCTCTTGTGTCGTCCTGAAATAATTTAAAATGAATTTCTCCTGAATACATAATTAGCAATTAATTTACATCAGTTTTTTTCGTATAAAAGTAGTTTACTAGTTCCAGGTAAACTTGCTTGTTACTTCTTGGCTGGTAAATTAAAACTTACATGCTATTAGTTTGAAATAGCATCGAAGAAAATTGAACATAGTTCTCCAGAGAAAACATAAAGTTTGTGGCGAATTCTGAGTGAAGCAAAGTGCAATTTAAGATTTACCAGAGAAAACTTCTGGAACCAATTTAACTTTATTTAAATACGGACAAGAATTATGTTTTAACTTCGAAAAGTTAGTTGTTTTCTTCGGGAAGAGACATTTGCATTTGCCTTCGATATTTTAAATTTCCCCAAGGCTCCAGTTCTGTTTTCTTGTATTCTAAACATCATTGTAGCCACGTGCATGAAGTACAGTCTAGTTTTAGAATACAACATTTGTAAATTGTGAAGATTCTAAGTTTCTCGAAAATCATTTATTATTTGAAGAAAGCTTTAAATTAGAATTTTAGAAGAAAATATGCACATAAATACATTTTAAAGGCAAGTTTAGAATGTTTTCTCAAGCTGTATGTCGTACTAAAGGTCTTCGAATTCATTTAGTGTCCAAAATTTTAACTGCTGGTGGCATTTAAAAGTTTGACATTCAGAGTGACTTATAAGATTTATAGAAAATTATAGCAATGATTCTTGCATTTTCATTGTTTTCTTCAATAATTTGAACGCTTTTAGAACTTTTTGAAGAGTTGAAAATTATTCAGAACTTCTTGTGGTTAATAGAGAATTATGTAAAAATTTACAGGAAGAGTACATGACAAGATTCATATCAAGAGTGTAAGTGAAGATTTATAGAAAGAGTGCATGAGAAGGTTTGTAGAAAGAGTACATGTGAATATTTATAGGAAGAGTGAATGTGAAGATCTATATGAAGAGTACATGTGAAGATTTATAGGGAAGAGTGCATGTGAAGATTTATAGGAAGAGTGCTTGAGAAGGTTTGTAGAAAGAGTACATGTGAAGGTTTATAGGAAGAGTGCATGAGAAGGTTTATTGAAAGAGTACATGTGAAGATTTATAGGAAGAGTGCATGTGAAGATCTATATGAAGAGTGCATGAGAAGGTTTATTGAAAGAAACATGTGAAGATTAATAGGAAGAGTGAATGTGAAGATCTATATGAAGAGTGCATGAGAAGGTTTATAGGGAAGAGTGCATGTGAAGATTTATATGAAGAGTGCATGAGAAGGTTTATTGAAAGAGTACATGTGAAGATGTATATGAAGAGTGAATGTGAAGATCTATATGAAGAATGCATGAGAAGGTTTATAGGAAGAGAGCATGTGAAGATTTATACGAAGAGTGCATGTTAAGGTTTATAGAAAGAGTACTTGTGAAGATTTTTAGGTAGAGTGCATGTGAAGATTTATAGAAAGAGTACATGTGAAGATCTATATGAAGAGAGCATGAGAAGGTTTATAGAAAGAGTACATGTGAAGATTTATAGGAAGAGTGAATGTTTTTGTTTTCGTGTTCCGCTTTGCAGCAGAAGGAGAGGTGCAGTAATTTCTAAAGGTAAGTCATAGAACAGACTCTCCCACCCACCACGAAGGCAAACGGATTAACCATAGGAACTGAATAACCGGACTGCTGAAACAGCAATCAGCGGGAACTGAGGTTAAATCCTAATGGCCATCACCGGCCACAGTACAACCTTTCCCGAAGGAAGTAAATCTCGTCTTCGATGGGAGGAGTCTAACCCCCACTTATTAGTGTACCCACCGGGTTAGTGAGATCCAACCACTATACAGGAATGATCTCATCCCCAATTACGATATGTCCCGGTGGGGTAAGTTTCTGAGGATATGAACCCTTGAGAACCCGAGGGTAGACGACTGACTTCTGGCTCACACAACCCTTTTTACTAGCGGACTTCATTCCTGCATTTCATTCATTTATCCGCAGATTGTAATTTAGATCTGGAACAGAGAACGATCACCTCTGACCCAGTACCCCGAGCGGTTTTACTCTCGACATAAGGGACTTTGGTACCAAAACAGATTTAACGAGCGCCAGCCACCACACACACGGAGATGCGGTAGAGAGTTCGAACCCGTCTGTCACACACGCGGAGGTTCTTCGGCTGACGGGTTCGAACTCTCAGTCGCAGTAATGCGAATTCAATGCCTTACCAACCAGGCTATCCCCGTCCGAGAAGAGTGAAAGTGAAGATTTATAGGTTGAGTGCACGTGAAGGTTTATACGAAAAGTGCGTGAGAATGTTTATACAAAGAATACATCGGATAAAGCTTTATGGATAGTGACGTAAAAGTGCGTCTTTGCTACATTTAAAACTCTAATCTAGTTATGATTAACATCATAAGTAGATAAGTTTCATTCCTTTTCTTACTTAGCGTTAACTTTTCGCGTTAATTTTTTACAAAAATAAACTATCTTTGTTTTTCCTAATGGACAGCTAATTATTCATTATTAAGCTTTTTAAAAATTAAAATATGACAAATTCTGATGGAATAGGCAAATTCCATTCTGATATAAAGATATATTCCAGTGATTTGTGTATTATTTATTTGTTTATTTCATTCTTGAAACACTAATCCGTTGCTTTGAATACGGAATGCAAGTATTTAGAACATTTGTTAAGTGATTTTTTTTCAAAAGAAGTTTTTGGAATGGGACTGATAATTGAAGTCCGATTTATTTTGTCAACACTAAAATTATTTTACCATTTTTTGTGAAATAATTTGAGAAAAAATGTTTTTATTATTTTTTATTTTTTTCTCCTTCCATTGATTTCTGTACCTATCTTGCTGGTGATTTATTTCATGGTTTCTGATTGTTTCTTGCTTCGCTTTAACATGTAGGGTTACAAATCGTGTGCAGCACCTTTTTTTGAGGCTGTGTCAAACATTTGATACAAGGTTGGTGCGAATGAAGTCACGATGATTCATTATCAATAGAGCTATTTCAAATCTGTTCACACAGCGCTTGAATAAAAAAGGAAATAATTAAAAGTAATTTTGCTTGCATATTATTCTTTTGCAGGTTACTAAGTTTACAAACAACAAAAAAAGTCATTATTTTTGAAACCTGGATGCAGAGAGCCAACTAAAAATTAAGTTTACGAATGCATTTCGTGCTGAAATGCAATTCACGTCATCTAAATATCATAGAAATGTAAAAGCAGCTACTACTTTTTCGTAAGAATGCTTATTTTTTTGTCGAGATTTTCTTGTGACTTTTAAATACATAATTTATAACAAAATAATACATAGGTATTGAAAGAAATGAATAGTGTTATTACAACCCACTTCTATTTTATTGGATTTTACCGTTAGTAAATGAATAAATTTTAAATGGAGGGCTCTTATTTATTTTTATTCCTAATGATATACTCATATGTGTGTTGTCGTGTTGTGACTAATGGCACTTGCCTTGGACAAGCCCATGCTGATACGATCAGCAGATGATTTAAGCCTAAGAAATGCGTCTCTTTGTTTCACAAGTAGCGCCATCTAGGGCCAAGAGTACGACTTAGCAACTCACTCGTCGCAATCCTTTTTAGGGGGCGGATTTTATTCATCTCAGATTGTAATTTAGACCTGGAACAGAGAACGATCACCTCTGACCCAGCACCCCCAGTGGTGATATGCAGGACTTTGCGACCACGAGCAGATTTAATGAGCGCCAGTGGCTAAACACTAGGGGAATCTTTTGGCCGGTGAGCTTCAAACCCGTAACCTAAGGAGTACGAGTCCAACGCTCTACCAACTAGGATATCCCGGCCTTACTCGTATGTAAAAATAGTTTTCAATGACGCTTTCAAATTGAGTTTTGATATTTGTTACAACAAATTTCAAATAACTGTAGTTAAATTTATGGAGTTTTATAATGTTTCCTTTGAATTCGAAACTTATCTTATTTATTTAAGTTCTCAAAGTACTTGTACAAAATTTTAAACTTTATTATTTTTTTTAAAAAAATATTATTTATTTTGTAAAAAAATATTTATTAAAGGAAAATTATTTCTTTTAAGGTAGGATTGGTATAGAAAAATTTTAAATATTCTTGAAAAATAGTTTAAATGTTTTAATGTATTAAACTTACGAAAAAAAAATAAGGAACAAAACTGACAAAATAATTTGTTTAAACTTTAAATTTTGTTAAATTTTTAATCTTGTTTAATAGTGGTATTTAGTTTATTCATGTTTTATAGTTTAAGTTCTAAAAAATACTCCAAAACGTTGGATTAATGAATATAAATAGCAAAACATGCTTTTTATAAAGTATTTCTAAACATTTAAAATAATTATCACGAAATTTAAAAAGGTTTATCGAAATTGGTTAAAGGATTTTTTTTTAAAGATTGCTTTGGGGAAAAATAAAATAAAATTTAAAAAAAAGTTAAAGGGAATCAAAATATTGTACAAATTTGAAAAGTTTTCCAGAATTCTGAAGTTTGGATGGTTTTACACCAATAAATTACCTTAATAAGAATTTACTTTCTTAATCAGAAAAAAATATTATGCATTAAGATAGAATCCAAATAGAACCATTCTGTGACCCTCGTTACGGAGATCCCATCGCATATCAATATACAGGTTAGACATCCTCGGACGGTTTCATTTTCCGGTTGTGGTTACAAAATAAGCGGAACATTTTTAGAATTTCATCCACCTGATTAGAAACAGATAATATAATTAAAAAAAAACCCAATTCCTACTTTGGTCAACCAAGAAATTTTTTATTTTAGTTACTTTTTGTAAAATAATTACAATTAATATAAATAATTGATCAGCAAATTATACCTGCCCAAAACAAAATCAATTTCATATCCATTGAAAATATATCAGAACAGATTCAGAGCACAATCAGAGCACACTCAATTGGCGATGAATTTATTTTGAACGCCAATTGAGGATTCAGAACCAATTGAGGCAACAAAAATGCGTGAATTTTCTACTTTATTTGGGGTAACGCAATACAGATTAGAAATTTTTAATTTTTTAAAATTCTGTATGATTTTAATTCGAAAGTATTTCAAAATGAATCCGAAAAATGATTAATTTATAATGTTGAATTTTATATGTATCAAACATTAATTACAACAAACAGAATCGTTTGAAATAATTGGCAGAAAATCAAGTTCGTATTAGCGTCCTCATTAGCGCGGGGAAAAACAAACTGAATTCATTCGTTGGGGAAACGATGATTTTTTGGCTAGAAAGATTTTAATTAATCAATAAAAAATTAATGAATTAATATTTGAAAAAAGCGAGATATTAATATAGACGACATTAAAACGTATATTTTGAAAAATAATAGAGCTCCTAAGAACAAAGCCACAGTGCTGTTTATAACTATACACAATTCCTTTAACGAAATTGAAATCATATATTTAATAACAAAGTTAAATATAAAAGAATATGAAATGATAAATGATTATAAAGAAATTGAAAACATTTTAAATGAAGTAAAACATATATTTACCCCCTAATTGGACGAATTGCCCATCAGAAAAGAATGATTTATTAGAAAAGTTATGTATTTATTAGACAAGTTTCATGATTATACAAGTTTTATGTATTCATTTGGTTTTTTTACATGCCAGAAGAGATTAGAAGTATTCATTAGTTCTATGAATTAAATAATAAATAAAGTTGCATATTAAACTAATTTATGATGCTTTAAGTATTTATCGATTATTCAATAAGTATGTTTATTGAATATTAGCCTCGTTCTTAATTGAAGTTTTTGCTATTCGAACGATTAATCCTAGAATATGTAACCTTTTATTTTCTTACGAAAACTGTGTGTATTTTGAATAAATGTAAATAACTTTTTTAAAAATTATTTAAATATTTTTTTAATTTTTTTTTATGAAATTAAAAAAAATAAAACATACTAAATGGCTTTATTTTTGTTTATACAATTTACTAGGGACCCAAAATTACATTAAAAAAATCTGCAATAAAGTTCCTCCCCCCCAATATATTTTTTAGTATGGAAAAAAGTTTTTACAATATTTTTATCGGTGGAACTGTTCATACAATTTCCATCTTTGTACTTTCCCAAGTTTTCAGTTTAAATCTAATTCTACTACCTCTTTTATCCTATATAGGTCTTTTCTATGTTTATCAAAACATATTTTAAAAAGAATTTTCACACTTATTGTTGTTATTTAAAACAGTCGTATAAAGCTATTAAAGGGAAATAAAATCGTGTTCTAAATAGCTTATGATACGCTGTAGATTTAAAATTTGACGAATATATCAAAACGCAAAATTTGTAAAACGTAAGAAAATAAAAAGCACATAAATTAAATCCCATTTTAAACTAGCTCACAGATTTTATGATCATTGGTAAAATTACCATCATATTCAACAATAATCCAGAATGTATATAACTGCAAAATAAAAAATAACATGGTTTTAATCTTTAAATCTTATTTTAACTTCTATTTAGACATCCTTATTAAAAATCGCGAATTATGACTTATAATTAATATAAAGTCAAATTTTAAAAAAATTACAATGATAATCAAAAATTAATATTTCATGTTATAGACACTTTTATTTTTGCTAAAAGCATTAAATACAGATTAAAGATTAATTGTTTCAAAACAGACCGGCCCTAGTATGGACAAAATATCGAAATGAAATCAAGTAATACATAAATTTTGCCTAGATTTTATAGTTGATTTCTGAAAAAAGCACTTGAAATTTAGAAATGGGGTAGAAATAATCTTTTACTGATCATTTACCCCCCCCCCCCAGTTTAAGTTCTTTCGATTTATATTTTAAAAGATAAATTTATGGAGATATCTAATCAGATTGTAGATCCCCATAACATACTCATTGTTCCAGAAAAACTCAATAATGTGATTTCGTATCGTCAGTGAAAACTTTCATTTAATTTTCGAGAGAAAACGATCGAAAAACTTCTACAATTCCGTTTCTTCCTTTCTCATTATTTGCTTTCACCAGAATCGCAGAAAATGCTTGATCCATTTATATTTAAACGCGGATCTTTCATTCAAAGGATGGAGAAAGATTGAATATACATATTTTTTTCGTTCTTTCTGGATTACGGATATTATTGGAAAATTTTCGAACTGTTTTCACCGTCCTTTAAAAGTGCATTTGAAAGAAACTTAGAAGGTGTAAGGGATTTGGCTGATAGCGCTAGGCCCGAACTTCCAATCTTATGGTTATTAGCCGAGTATCATACCGATCGAGCAAAAGGGACCCTTCAGCTCGAAGGATATTAACTGGCTTATATAGAATCACCACAAAGGAAACAAAAATTAGAAGAAAAGTTCAGGATTACATCAATTCATAAGGATAAGGGATCTGATCCACCCATAAAAGAAAGAATAAGGCAAGCTCGTAGAAAATCGTTATTAAAAATATGAAATAAGATTATTTATTAATGTGATTACATGCTAATGTAATAGAATTTAAGAATATTGAGACTGAAAAGGCAATTTATTCTTGTGTTACGTTTTCAGCGTAGCGGGTTCGGATTGAATGGACTTTATTTGAGGACAGAACAAACAAATTTATTTACGGCTATTTAGAGAATCTGAAGTTTTTATCTGAAGTTTTACTTTATCAACTTCAGATAAAAACAATCCAGCAGTCAACAGTCACTTACAGCGTAAATGCAAGCCTTACGCACAATAAAAACAGACTGCAAAACACCTATCGTATAGCACAGCAACAGTAAATCGCAGCGAGCTCAATAATACAACGTTAGCAGCAAATGCAAACACTGCCCACTAATAACAAGTAGGCAAAATATCCGCTAGTCCAGCGAGACGCTTCTCTTCTTAGAGAGAGGAACTGCCGAATGCGATAGCCTGTCCCTTATATAGCCAAGCAAGTGCGCTCGAGAACCAACGCGGCGCACCTAGTATTGTCTGGGGGCTACCAGAATATCCTTCTCGCCAAATCAACTCGGCTGGCTCGGAGCTCCTTGTGAAGAACCGCCAACGTTTTCACCTTCGGTTCACGTTTCGACCACTTGTAAAACTTGTTTAAGCTCTAATTATTTAAACAAATATTACGGAAATTTTAAGACAATGCAACAACAATTGAGAGAAAAATATAAAATTATTAGTACTTTGTCAATATTAATAAGATATCTTATGAAAATGTTGGCTTAAGTTACTCTGTTGCTAATGTTAATGTTAAACATTGTTAGCCAAATTATAGTTGAAGCTAGATAATTGAGAATATTTATGCTTCGAATCTGGCACTAAAAAGTCTTGTATTTAGCAAGGCACTCTGGAAGGACACATATCCTGTCTCTTTGACGTTATATAATGACAATAATCGAAATGTTATTCTTTCCTTTTACACGTTTTATCTTAAATAATGTAACATAAAACAAACTGTAGTTACATTATATTTCAAAGGTGATACTAAAATAGTTACCCAAGTTTCTTGCTTTCATTCCTAAACAAAATATTTTTCTAAGCAATGAAAATCGGTTAAACCGTGTAGCAGGACAAATGTAAATAGATCAATGTTTGATTTTAATAAATAACAAAAACATAAAACCTTGATGACCTCTGACATGACTATTTTGTACTAGTTTTTTTTTGATAAATTCCATCTTTAAGAAAAAACTACCAATTTTTCATTAAACTGAGCCTACTTAATATCATTCCAATTCATAAAACCGAATATTAGATGTTTAAAAAAATCTAGATCTAAAACTTTTGTGTTTATTAATTAATGGACATTTTTTAAATGAACAATTACAACTCTTTTTGTTTTAAAATATTCATTTATATACATATTAAAATTTCAGTTTTTATATTTTTTCGTCGAATAAGGATTTAGTAAAAAATTATGCTAGGATTGAATTTTAAACGCCAACTGAGGATTGAAAGCCTATTATTGAAATGAAAAATGTGTTAATTTTCTACATCAGTTAGGATAACGCAATATAGATGAGAAATCTCTTATTTTTCTTATTCGGTATTATTTTAATTCGAAAGTACTTCAAAATGAATCGGAAAAATCGATTCATTAACATTGTTTAATACTAAATGCGTTGAACATTATGAAAATACACAGATTCGTTTAAAATAATTGATCGAATACATGTTAGGCTTAACCTCGCTAGTGTGGGTAAAAAACCAACCGAATTTCTTACTTATTTGGAGGCAGGGAAATGAAGACATTTGGCCAAACAGTTAGTTTTTCATTAATTAATAAAAGAATAATGAATTGATATTTGAAAAAACTGTATTAACATTAAATGTCATCCACTACATGTTTAAAAAAATTACTTGAACTTGATTGGATGAATAAAAAGTATCTTATTAACTATTGTAAATTTGAACCCGATATATATATTCTGCTCTAATTTTATATCAATGTTTCCAAAGCTAAAACCATTTTTCCTTTCTTAGTAAAATAACGGAAGTCTTTACACTGTATCTCTTTATACATTTGTTCGATTTCAGATACAATCTAAAGAATGTTAAAATTTAACGAATCATTTCAGTCTTTGCTCTGAGCTTAAAATAGAAACTGCATCTCCTTTGTTAAGCCATCGAACTGTCCAAATCTGCTGAGTCAACAATGGGCTTATGTAATAAGAAAAGAACTTGGAGTTTTATTCCTAATAAATGTGGTGGAAAAATATTGAATTGGGATAGACTGAGAACTTTTTTTAACGTTTAGTTACAAATAACTTGTGAGTGTTCCTCCTAATTATATAACATATCTAATAGGAATTCTAGTTTTAATGAAATCTTATATTTACTATATTCTTATTTTGAGAGATTCATCATTTGGGGATTTTAAAGATCCCCCTAATGATGAATCTCTCAAAATAAGAATCCCTTACGTATTATACCGTCTTCGCCAACGATCGCCAATGGTTTAGTAACTTATTGGCGAAGTATTTAAATTTGGTAATAAAGATCAACGGGTTACACCATTACCGGATTGCCATAATTGGCGGTTTAGCAAATCATTGGCGATAAATTTGGACGGTATAATACGTAAGTACCTAAAAACATTGGAATTGTGATTTGTAACCAAACAAACTTGTATCATGGGGAATTACAAAACGAACCATTTTTTTTCGGGATACATAATACATAATACAAAATGTTTCAGAACATATTTAATTACGAAAGGTTGAATAATACAGTTAAAATTTGGTGATATTTCCTTCGAACTAATTATTCTGTGTAATTATGAAATTTTAACATCGTTCATGCGTTTTATAATTCAGATTTCTTGGTGACCTGTTATTTCCCCCAGAGCCTTCATCGCTGCACTTTTTCGGAATTTAGTATCATTTTTTTAAAAAACTTATTATTCATGAGAGAAAACAGTGAAATGGTCTGAAGTGAAGGACATTATTTAATTTGGGAGTACTAGAATATGACATGTAGACCGATTATTTAATTCTAAGTCGAATGAATGTTTTTTTTTTTGTGATGAAGTAACTTTGATTGACGAAATGTTGGAATGATTAGCATGTTCTGTAATGATGAGCTAATAGAAACGTTATATGCGTTTGAGCTGCATAAAACCGGTTCCGATTTTTCAGTCGCATGATGCTCTTCATTTTATACGTGGATGATAGATTGGATTTGTCACATATGAATTTTTAATTAGTTACCAGGGACGTTAAGAAAATAAGTTCACACAAACAATTAGGTCATTCCACTTTTTTATTGATAAGTCCACTACAGTGCAATTTGATACACATATTAAACACTATTTCTTAACATAATCTCTAAGTCGGTGGGCATATTTATTGGAATATAACAACAATCATTCGATACCATGACTATAAAAAAATCATTCGTTGGTTCTGGAACCAGCTTAAAACAGGTACCTGAAACTAGTTATCGTCGGAAAATGGTTTGAGCACTGCCAAAGGATATTCCCAAGTCCTATGCAATGTGTGCGATGCTCATTCTGCTATTATCGAGAATAAGGTCTTTCTACCGCTGCACCAGGTCAAATGCGCTCACAGTTACTGACCTTTCTTGCCTTTCCACATCGGTTAAGACTATGGCGCTAGCCTTATAATCCAGATAACATTTACGATACTGAAGTCGACTCTTTTATTACGGGCTACTGGCTTTTCTTTACTCTGCTACTGGCCCTACAGTCGCAAGCTCGTGTCGCGATCTTCAATCAAGACATTGGTGACCTTGACAACGTAACTTTCTGTTCTGTCGTGGTGGCATCTATCAGCCAACAAAGCAATCGCTAATTCGACGCACCAAAGCCGTCGCTCACTCGACGCACCAAAGCCGTCGCTCACTCGACGCACCAACGAACTCGCATGTTCGCCATACGCGTGGTGCTTTCAAAATCGTTCATCTCTTCACCGACTCATTGGTGGGGGGGTACTGTGGCGCTAGCTTATAAGCCAGATAACTTCTACGATACTGAAGTCGGCTTTTGTAATATGGTCATGTTACTCGGCTACTGGTCCTACAGTCGCAGGTTCGTATCGCGATCTTCAATCACGACATTAGTGACTTTGACAACGTAACTTTCTGGTCTGTCGTGGCGCCATCTACCAGCCAACAAAGCCATCGCTAACTCGACGCATCTACGCACTCACACGCTCACCACATTGCGTGGCGCTATCAAATTCGTTCGTCTCTCCTCCGACTCATTGGTGGGGGAGTACTTTGGCGCTAGCCTAATAAGCCTGATAACTTCTACGGTATCGAAGTCGACTTTTGTATTATGGTCATGTTATTCGGCTACTGGCTCTAGCGTCGCAGGTTCGTACCGTGACCTTTAGGTATCCTGATGCCATGATAAGGACCAGAGAATTTTCTATCACATTACTAGTTCAACGACAATGAATTCCTTTATAGTGTGAATTTAAGATAAATCAGTGCATTAAATAAATTCCTCCTGTTGTGTTACAGATGTGAAAGGAGTGTCATAGCAACTTCTATTTTGTATTCACGTTAGTTTTTCCTTAAAACTTACTGAGTTTGTCAGCAATCCCCTTCGCATGCAAATGGATGAGCATTTAGATATTTTCTTGAAGGATTCCGTTCAAAAATGGAATTCTACATTTTAGCTGTTAAATTCGTATGCAGAATTTCATTTATCCATCTTGGATTTTTTCTGACTTTGAAACTGTTTACAGAAATCAGTCACATATTTATGTTAGCCTTTGAGAAAATCAAAGACAATCAGAAAAAATGTTTTTTAATTGTTTTTTTCCGAGAATTTAATGCTCATTAATAATAAATTGGGATATAAAAATGAAAGATATCACGTTTGGGATTAGGATACTTTTAAGCAGGAACTATGGAAAAATGTTTCAATAAAAAATGTTGGTGTTATAGTTTTATCAGAAATGTCACAGTATAAATGAATTTAAAATTTTATTTGACCAATTTTTAAAATATGCAATTAATGTAATAACAAATTAATATATACATTTTTCATAATTATTTATGAAATAATACATTTTTAAACAAAATTTTTATAACACTAGCATAAATATTTTATAAATTATTTATAATTCATTTGTTTTGAAAATGAATAGTTTAAAACGATTTTTGGTACTTACGTATTAGACCGTCGACGCCAACGGTTTAGTGACTCATTGAAGACGGATTCAAATTTGGCAATAAACCACCGACATCAACGAAACCAACAAAATGGCGGACGCCAGTTAAGGTTTAAACATTTTTTAAAATAATGGTGTTTTTTTTGTCATTGTTGCTGTTTTAGCAACTCATTGGCGAAACCTTCAAATTTAGCTATAAAGATTGACGGTCTAATACGTAAGTACCCGATTTTTTTTGTAAAATTTCGTTTACTAGTTTCAGGTTAACCCATTGACTACCAGCTACGAGATATCTCGTATTAAGCGTGTGTATCAAAACTTCCAGCGACGATATATCTTGTAGTGCGTGCTGCAATTTTAGATTAATTACAAATGGCCATTTTAGTCAAAAATATTTTAAAAAGGCGAATGAAAATTTTATATGGAGTAAAAAACGCATTAATTTTTAATTTTTATTATAAAAATTAGAACTTAGACGATTAGATAATAATAATTACATTTATATTTATGAATGTATTACATAAATTTAAAAATTTTTTTATTATTGTTGCTGAATATGAAAAACTCTAAAACAAGGATCAACTCAAAGTGCTGGCTTCTCGGGGCACTGTGGACAAAAATACGTAGTCTATCTATAATATTATACCAGTAACTTATTATAATTATATTTTGTAAACTGTCATGTATTCTTCAATATAAAACCTTGGCACCCAGGACAAGACGCTCTAGATATATCTGGCATTCAATGGGTTAAATGATGATGATGATGTCGTGTCCGCTTTTTACCGCGGAAAGAGGGGTGCAGTAGCTTCTGAGGGTATGAACCCCTGAGCACTCGAGGGCAGAAGTCTGACTTCTAGCTCAAATGAAAATGACTCTCACACACATACGCTTGCACAGCCCCTTTTTACAGGGGGGCACATTGATACATCTCACAGATAGCACACAGAAGAACAACCATGCCCGAACCGGGACACGAACCCGGGACCTCCAGAACACGAGGCAGACGCGCTACCTCTGTGCCAGCAAGCCGGCAATGGGTTAAATAGTTTTGCTATTATATGACTACTGAAGTAAAAGTGTCATTGTATTGCATAAATCTGAAGCATCCAATACTTATTTATTACTATTGTGCGCACATCGAAGCAAATTGAGCTTAGTTCTCCAGAGAAAAGGAAAACTTTGAAAGGAATTCCGTGTTAAATAAAGCGAAGTTTAAGATGTACCAGAGAAAACATCCGACTTTAGGGAAATCAGAAAGCTTCAGGAGCCAATTTAAGTTTATTTAAAAAGTGGACGAGAGTTGTGTTTAAGCAAAACTTCAGCTGTTTTCTTCGAAAAGAAACATTTACATATTCTTATGCATTTGTCTTCGATGTTTTAAATTTCCCCCAGGTTCTCTGGTTCCACTTTCCAAACAGCTCCACAGTCAGCTGCCTGAGAAGCCGTCTTGTTTTAGAAAGCATGTTTTGTATATTTTAAGTTTTCGAAGTTACCTGAAAATTATTCGTTGTTCGAGAAGATCTTTGAATGGTAGTTCTAGATGGAATAAAAGGACATAAATATATAGTTGAGATAAGTTTAGTAAGTTTTCTTAAAATATAGAATATGTTGAATGTCATTTAGATATTAGAACTCACTCGATAAGAGTCTTCGTCTCTGGATGCTTTGGTTTTGGCATACTGAATGAATGAGGATTTCTTGAAAACACATCAGGGATTATAATACACTCTTTAGAATTCCATCAAGTGATTTAAATGGCTCTAGATCCTTCTGATAAGTAGAGAATTATGCGAAATATCTTCTAGTTCGTAGAGAATGTGGGCCCTAACATTTCAAGGCTTTTATGTTAAATGTTCCAGGAAACTTTGCCGATAGTAACATAACTAACGCTTTTGTGCTACGATTAATCTACAGTGTTATTTCTATAAAACCTTCATTTCTTGCGACAGTGAATTTTCGAATAAAATTTATGAAAAATCAACATTTTCGAATATGGGCGATTAATTCTCCATTTCCCTCCCTTTTCTTGTTGAGAGCATTGACATTTTTCAGAAGAATAATTGAATTTCTTTCAAGTTATAAGAATCTAAGTAGGACTGGGTAGGACAAAAAGCCCATTCATATTGTCATTTATATTATATTTTATTTTATTCATATGCCCCGTTTCATTTTAATACCCCGTTAATTTCGTTTACTCTAAATAATCTCTCTCTCTCTCTCTCTCTCTCTCTCTATCTCTCTATCTCTCTCT
>JAOUZG010025245.1:970657-981748 GCA_026289955.1 Argiope argentata | reverse complement strand
CTTTTTCTGTAAAGTTAAACCTGTAACAAGTAAGAGTGTAGCTAACTATTATTTAGGAATGACAGTAAAAAATAACCTTTTTATCTATAATACATGAAGTAATCTATGAAATTTTCGAATGTTTTATAACAATAATTGTAATGAACAATTACCAGTTCACGTCTAGCGCCTTCAACATCAGATCCATGGTTCATTACACTCGGCACTGCGTAACAAAACGCAGAATTTCATAAAGATATCTTGATTATCTTTCGAAATATGACAATATTCGGGTAATAAAATTGGAAAAATTCGTTTTTCAGAAAATGTATTAAAATTTTGTAATGCTTATATATAGGCATCACTTATAAATCAGTAGTTTGCTATAACTTCACTTCTAATTGATATAGAGACAAAATAAAGATATCATTGAACCAGACACGTACTTACTTTTTAAAAATACAAATGAAGAAATAAATAAGAAAAATAAAAAAATTGAAAAAGATTAAAATGAAATCTGCTATGCATATTTCAATGCATCATGTCAGAACGTCATTTCTTGAACGGACAAGCACCACGTGCTCGTGCAAGTTAAATTACATTTTTATTCATTTTAATTGTTTCATTGAATGAATCACTTTAGTATTGCAAACGATCTGAAAAAAAAAACTGTGTCTCGAAATTATTGTTTAAAAAGATAACCCATTTCCCATTTATTTCATTTCATATAATAACATGCTCAAAATAACATTTTTCTATGTTTTATTTTCTGGAGTCATTATCTGATTTTTTTAAAAAAATCAGACCTTTTGTAAATGCGATGGCAGCGTGTTGTTAAAAGCTGATTCTTTAACGTGCTCGTGCAGATAATAAAATTTCAATTTTTTGCCAGCGGATTTTTGTTTACCACATTCACAAAATAACATCAAGTTCTGACTTGATAATAAAATGCTAATTTTTATCCAATCTAGTCGGATACTCTAATATGCAGTCGGAATACACATTAGACTTGAGATCTCTGCATTAAATATGAAAAATTTATAAATGTTTTAGTAAACTCCACAACTCTGACTCACAGATAATATCAATTAAGAATCATTAAATTCCATCTTCTTCCCTTATTTCTTTCTCTGTTTTGAATAAAACAGAAGACGCGCGATCCATTTATATTTAAACTTTGATCTTTTGTCAGGATTTTCTCCTGGATCAAAAGAGGTTGAGTGGTTTTTTTTTCTTTCTTTTAGCCCTGTGGAGAGTTCTCGAGACCTGCTCTAGAGTTTGGGGGATGTATCAGAAACTAAAGTAAGCAAAGATAATGGAGATAAAGGATTGCGTCTTATTGTGGAGATAACAACAATCCTTGTTGCCATCATGGGAAGAAAAGATTTGGATTCTGATAAACTGTCTTGAAAATCAATCTGGAAAGCGGTTGTCTTAACGGACGATAAAGATTAAAATGGAGATGTGATTTTTTTAAAAAAATGAGATATTAATGATATAAATAAAATATTATGAGTTTTCGAAAAGTATTTCAATTATGGTTTTTTTCATCAGTACTTTCCATTCTTCAAATTCGATTAATTTAATTATATTTCAAAGATTTTTGAGTAAATGTCAAAAGAAATAAAAATCTTTCACGATTATATGAAGGGTGAAATAGTTTTAAGGCGACCAGGGACCTTTAAAAGGACCTTTTGCAATGTTCACCTTAGGAATTTGAAATTTTACGGGCCTTAAGAGTAACATTATAAGAGATGACACACAAAATTTTAAAACATTATATTAGTTTATTTATGTGATAGGGCGGTTATTATAATATAATATTAGCGATAAATAACGTTAAATGAAAAATGTTCCATTCGCTCCAAATTTGTCCGAATGTATTTCAATTTTCATTATTACTTTCAATTAACCCTTTTGAAACAAAAGTTGGGATTAATCTTGAAGTTTGAGTTCGAAATATCAAAATTAACTAATATAATAACTTAAAACTACTTAAACTTTAAAAAAATCAGTAGTTTTAAGTTATTACGTTGGTTAATTTTGATATTTCATATTCAAAATTAAAGATTAATCCCAACTTTTGTTTCAAAAGGTTTAGAGTAAGTAATAATAAAAAGTGGATTGCTTTTGATCAAATTTTAAAGCGCATTGAATATTTTTCATCAACGTTATTTGTCGCCATTATTAAATTATATTAACCCCCCCCCAACTGATAAATAAATTAATATAAGGCTTTAAAATTGTGTCATCTCCTATAGTGTTGCTCTTAATACCTGTAAAATATCAAATTGCTAAGGGATAAATTGCAAAAGTTCATTTTAAAGATCCCTAATCGCCTTAACGTAGTTTCGATATATAAATATCAAATTGTGTTTGAAATATAGATATTAAGATTTATTGTCATTCATGAAACATAAAAAAAAATTAAATGTCATTTATGTTAAGTCGCCTAAAAAGAGATTTTAATTGATGGGAATCTTTTATTTTTAAGGTATTATATTTGTTGTTTGTTGCTTATTATGGTACTGGCCATGCACAAGCTTGCTGAGGTGATGATCGATTTAAGTCTAATCAGTGTCTCTTGTTTTGAAGCAGCGCCAACTAGAACCAAGAGTACGACTTTTGCTACTCACTCAATATATTCGCTTGCAAAGCCCCTTTTTACAGAGGGGGGGGGGGTCGAACACAAAAGAACAACCATGCCCGAACCAGGATTTGAACCCTGGATGCCCAGGTCACGGGGAAAACGTGATACCCATATGCCATGACGCTGGCAGGTTGTATATTTAAATTAATGTAGCCTATTTATTTTAAGTTTAAAAATAATTTTTAGAGCCAAAAAATGAAATGAGCTCTCAGATTAAATTTTTATTTTAAATTCTATATATTATTGAAATTTTTAACAAGCTAAAAAATTTTTAATTGCTTGATGATTTCACCTGAATACAAACATTTTATGAGTCACATTTTAACATTCTTCAAAGTTTTATCACCTATATGCTAAATCCATATATTAATCTGCTAACAATTTATATATTAAAAAAACTTTGACAGTTAAATCGATTTAAGAATTAAAAGCATTTAAACTTCTTTCCCTTTGAATAGAAAATTAGTAAATTTAAGAAGAAAAATAAATATTCTTTTTGTTAGCAATTTCGGGAGCGTATAAGGCCACGCCTACTGCAGCTCTTCAAGTTATCCTTGGTTTGCCTCCTCTTCATCTACAACTTCAGATGATTGCAAGAATGACTGAACTGTACAGACTCCAAGGAATCGTTCATGATATGCCACATATCAATCAATGTGAGTATGAATGCAGAGCTTCGGGCTGGACATCACACCTCTCCAAACATCTCCATGCCCATCAAATTTCGTTGGAAGACGGTGGGTCTCAGAATTTTGAACTCGGAATGTATACGGATGGGTCAAAATCTTCAACAGGAGTTGGGGCGGCATTTTGTGTCATGCAGGATGCAGTCACTAAACACCAGTGGTCAACCAGCCTATTGAAAGAAAACATGGTCTTCCAAGCTGAGCTCCTAGCACTCAATAGAGCAGTGAATTACGCAACCTCTCTTCCTTCATCTGATCCAATCACTATTTATATCGATAATAAAGCAAGTATACAAGCATCAAGTTCTTCAAACTCCAATAGCCAATTATCAAGAGATACTTTCTTCCTTCTTCTTGAAAATCCTCATATTAAAATTTCATGGATCAAGGCACATGTAGGCTATGACGGGAATGAAGCGGAGGACAAACTAGCCAAAACAGCGGCTAGTGCGAATGAAGATCGGAATCTAATGAAGCTTCCAAGATCTCATCTGAAGAAAATCCTCGGAACCGATATGATGGCAAGATGACAAAAGGAATGGGAGGAAGGCGAAACAGGTCGTTCCACATATAACATAATACCGAGAGTTTCTCTCTACGCTGCCAACTGGCACAGAACGAATGTCATTTTCTTCACTGGACGCTGCCCATTCCCGACATACCTACACAGATTCCATCTAGCCAACTCTCCTTACTGTAGCTGTGGGGAAATAGGATCTCCAATTCACTATGCCACAGAAGGCCACTCATTCTCTAATGGCACATGAGAAAGCCAGAAAGAAGTTTCGAAGAAGAATGGTACAGGAGAGTTGCATCTAATACCCTTTCGCGCGGCAAAATCCACTCCATAGTAAACCATATTCATAAATACCAATACCTCTTCAAGACCTTCAATAAGTGAGACCAGAAGTTCCCTTGTGATAATCAACCCAAATAATAATTTAAAAAGTCCCTCAAATGTGCAGATTCCCCCCTTTTTTTTCTTTTTTCTTTTTTTCTCTCCCATCTTGTGCTCGTCCAACTGCTTAGAAAACCCAGCGTTATAAGCACCGGGGGCACAGGATGGCGTTATATTATGTATGATTAATATATTAAATGCTTAAAATGCAAGCATCTGGATTAGGGGTAGTACATATTCCCCATTATCTGGGCATCCTGGGTTGGAGTCATGAGTCAGGCATGATTGCGCTTCATTAATGCCCCCTCTCCTTCTATAAAAAGGGGTTGTGCAGTCGAGTGTATGAGTGATATCTTCATAACCTAGGAACAAAGACTTCCGTCCTCGGGTGCTTAGAGGGCCTTTACTCTCAAAAGCTACTGCACTCCTCTTTCTGTCCTAACACTTTGACTGACAAGCCAAAATTGCAAATGTTCACCATGGGGTCAAAATTTTTTTCCTGCAATTTATTTTTTTTCAGCATAAAACTACATATAAAAGCAATATCTTTTAATCTGACTCATTTTGCAACACATGGGGAGACTTTCATCCTGGCTACCAAAAATGATAGTCAAAGCACCCCACGGAAGTTAGTGCGAATTCTTCAATGAGGGATCTGATGGGTGCTTATGCCACAACACTAAGAAAAGGTGTTAAATGGTACAGAAAATTTAGGATTAGAATTTTTAGGAGTTGCAGTAGTTAAAGCATGCATATCGACATGTAACAAATGCAAAAATGAAAATTCGTAAGTTTAGGGATTTGTAAGTTTAGGTATAAGAGTCGCTGTGGGATTTTGTTTTGATTCTGGACATGATTACACAAATTGTAGAAGCACTGCTTCTTTATTGTTCTTAAAATAAAGGCAAAAAAATGTTTTGATGACGGAAATGTTTATTCAAATTGCAATTGCACTGCATCCTTATTGTTCCAAAAAAATCAAGGAACTGTTAAAATTAATGGAATAATGCTTATGGCGATAAATAATTGAATTCAGAGCATAATAATAAATATATGATTGCATTTATTTATGAAAAGAAAGAATTCAAATTTATATAGAAAGCAAAATAAAGAAAACTATTTCATTATTTTGATATCCAGCTGCTTGGTATGGATATAGATCCCGATTTTGATGCACAAAAAAGTAAAAAAAACCGCACCACTTGATTGATAGGGTCCATGAAAATGGTAAACAGTTGCGACGTAAATGTCATATATGCTATATCACCATTTCTAAGAGAGAAGGTCGTGAACTCGCCTGAAAATAAAGCAAAGCTAACTTCTACATACTATGATAATTGTCCTGACCAGCCACAATTGTGCCGGAATTGCTTCAATGCCAAACAATGAATGTATCTTTATTTCAAAATAAAGGAAATAACATGCTGTACTTATATATTTTTTATTTTCACAAACTGTAAATATATGTATTTATTTTCACATACTGCATATATATTTATCACATACTCTTTCTCTCTCTCTGTATATATATACATCTTTTCTTGTTGCATGTCAAAAATATTTCATTTTCTACAAAACTTAGCTCATAGAATCGGAACGTATATCAATTTGCACAAACCGCGTATACCTAACACATCGTAGGGAGCCCAACAATCAAACTACAATACGGTTTTCATGCAACTATCGTTTTTGATCACCAAGGCCTAAAGTGTTAAAACACCATGGCTATCAGATATGATAGCCAGTGTCCCAATGGAAACATCACTGGCTATCATATCTGATAGCCAGTGTCTCAATTGAAACATCACTGGCTATCACATGTGATAGCCATTGCAGTCAAAGTGTTAACACAGACATGACATCGTCATCATCTGTATTTAAAATTTTTCGCAATCAATATGAAATAACGGCAGATGCTTAGCTGCTGTCTTATTGAATTTCCTCATAACATAGTATATTCTTAGATTTGATATAAGTTGGTAAATAGTGTTTATAAAATTTAAACGCTCTTATTTTTCTAAGGCGCAAAGAAAAATATTTAATAAAATATAAGTTGCTTTTGACTAAAGTACAGATTTTAATTCATATTTTAAAATCTACATTTTTAAAGACATTCAATTAAACTGAAAGTACCAGACCATATCAGGTAAAAATGATTATGAATTTTGATTTTCTCATTTTTAAAATTTCACATTTTTGGATACTACAACAATCAGAAATTGATAAATTAATACCGGCGTTATTCATCTTGAAATATTTGAGATTTCTTTTTATCAAATTACAGAATGGAAATTACAAGAATGAATCGAAATAGGTTCGTTTAATTAAATACCTTAATTTAATAGAAGTTATTTCATATTTTTAATTCAGCATTTAAGAGTTTTAATTTTTTCGGCATGTTTGTGCTTTCGATAAAAATGAAATATTTAATTATTTTCAGGATTTAATTATCACTTGATAGATGAACCGAATTTAATTTTTATTCTATACATGTATCGCCATCTGATTGTGAATTTGAAATCTTTTTTCTAATTCCAGTTATAATTATTATAATAAATAGTGAATTAAAAGTTAAAATAAAAGCAACGTTTTAAAACAATATTCTTTCCTCTCTTTGTAACATATTAATAAAAATGTGCTTACATTTTTTTCCTATTAGTGACTTATTTTAAGCATAAAGAAATCCTTTTCTACACAAAAGGAAATAATAACAATGGATAAGTATGTTCTTCAAAAGCTCCCAAATTCTGAGGCCTGAGAAATTTCCCCCAATTAAAATGTCTCATTACAAACCTGTTTGAATAGCAAGGAAAAAAAATCCACTAAGAAAGATTCTGAGGTTCTCGTTACTGCGTTTTCACTGCATATCATTATCCAGATTAGAATCTCCCGAATCGCTTCATTATCCGGCTCCGGCGCACAAAATAAACGGAGCATTGTCAGAGTCGAGACACTAGATTAAAAAGACAGGAAGAAATGAAAATTTGAAAAAAAAATCCTTGTATCAGCAACCAAATGAAGCATGCTTTAAAAGTATTAGGCTTAGGATCGCTGTGGGAATTTGTTTTGATGCTGGACATGATTACACAAATTGCAGAAGCACTGCTTCTTTATTGTTCTTAAAATAAAGGCAAGAAAAAAGCGTTTTGATGCCGGAAATGATTATTCAGATTGCAATTGCACAGTATCCTTCCTTATTGTTCCTAAAAAGCAAAGCACTGTTGAAAATAATGGAATAATACGCATGGCGATAAATAATTGAATTCAGAACATAATAATAAATATATGATTGAATTTATTTATGATAAGAAAGAATTCAAATTTATATAATAAGGAAAAAAAGAGAACTATTTCATTATTTTGATATTCAATTTCAGTTCGCTGTAGTTGTAATCATAAATGATACGTAGATCCTTTTTCACAAAATTAGTGACAAAGAATAAGAACAGAAATAATCAGTATGTAACGAATTTGTTAAAGTCAAATTCTACACATAGAATGATGAACGGAACGTCAGAAAGGTGTGAACAAAGGGGAAAAAATTGAAGATTTTTTAAAGAATTTTTGCTTGCTATAAGAGATTTTCAATTATAAATTGTTTCTGTGAATAAAATGCGGTAAATAAAAATAATGGATTAATAATTTTTAAACGAATTTCTTTATTTTCTTGTGAGAACAAGACGTTGTTTTGTTTAGGAGGTTTTGAAGTCTCTTGTAGTTTACGGGCAAAAAATATTTATACCCGCTTTTACCAGCGTTGCATTACTAATTTCACAGCAGATGCATTGTTAAAAGGCTGACCTGCTTTTACCAGTATTGCATTATTATTATGTATGTTTCTTTGAAAGCAGATGCGTTTTTAAAATTTTCATGTAAAATTACAGCCTTTACGTGTAAAACTTTCTGTAATTTTATGTAAAATTATAATTAATTATCATTATTCGAAGAATGTTTAACTACGGTATCGATTATATTGATATTTAAACTATAAAAATTCTTAATTCAATTTGAATATCGATATTTTATTGATGAAATCCGTATGTATTGTTGTTGTTACTTATAGCATTTGCATGGGCAAGCCCCACTCTGATACAACAGAAAATTTAACCTGCTACGAGTGTCTATTCTTTTTGAAATAGGGCCGACTAGGGCCAAGAGTACGACTTAGCTGCACACTCAACACATTTGCTTGCACAGCCCTTTTTCATAAGGGGCACATTCACACATTTCACATATAGATTACAGAAGAACAACCGTGCCCGAAACGGGACTCCCAGAAAATAAGGAAGACACGTTACCTCTGTGCCAGAAAGCCAGCAATATGTTAGTCTACTAAAACAAAAATGTTACAAACAAAATATGAAACAAATTTTGGTATGTGGTTTGTTAGGAATGTATAGCGAACAATCAAATTAGAGTATTATTATTTTGTAACCAAGCGTGGCTAAGCTCTCTAGAAATAAAACTGAGAAAGAGCTTGATGCTAAACTGTTGATTAACAAAGCGAATTAATGTTTCTTGCTAAATTAAAAAAAACCTTTTCGTTTTCTTGTATCTGCAGTTAAGAGAAAGTAAAATAATCGTCAAACCATTCGAAATTAATATTGTGACGATTATGTACGTTTTAGAACTCTTTAAGTTCGATAAACACATTTTTGAAAAAGTTCGTCCATAGGTCTGCGGCAAAAATAATCTAGAAACGAAGTTGAACAAAAGTAGTTGAAATTTGGTACATGACCCTGCCACCAAATTTGCAGATGCCGATCAAATTTGAGTAAAATTTTCTCAAAGGAAGTGAGGCTTTTTGTTTATAAGCTAACACGATTATTACAAAACGAAGAATGCTAGATAGATAAAATTTGGTATACACATTAAATATTTATAATGTGGACAAGTGTCGAATTTTCAACCGAAACTAACGTGGGTTTAATTGTCTGTTTGCTTGTAAATATCAGGAAAATGTAAGTTAAAAAACGAAATTATTTAAATATATCAAATTAGTCATGGAGTGTTTAGACTTCAAGGGCAGTTTTGCGGCAAATCATTGTTTCATTCGATGAAAAATGTGCCTAAAGAGCAAAAATCGATTTTCGAGTGCTATTAACCTCATGCCAAGAATTAATCCCCCCCTCCACACACAAAAAAAACCTCGCCAAATTTGGCACGATAGATTAAGCAAAAATATTAAATTCACACCAAAATTTAATATTTCGCCAATATTGTAAGCCAATGCTACATAAGGCATTCTCTAGCTCTATGTTTATTGAAGAATATTGAGAAAGTTTAATGGATACCGTTTTCGCTGATTTCACTAAGCGCTTTTTCTGTTCCGATTTTTTGACTCGCTAAACTGATTAAAATTTGGGATTTGCCTGCCAACAAAAAATTATGGAATTATTCCATCTAAAAATACTTGTTTGAATGTTCCATTTGAAGCAAGTGCCATAAGTAACAAAAACACAATATTATATTCAGAAAGATATAGATGAGAAGTAATCGATAATAAGAACTACAATCCAAAATCATTTTTTTTGGAATATTTCTTACGCCATGACAAATCATAATCTTGAACTTAATGCTTACGCAGCAAGCAACAGATTTATGGATACATTTTGACCCGTTCCTCTCTTATTTCATTCAGGAAATGTTTTTCTCACCGCCTTTCATTAGATCGCTACTTTTCCTATTAGAGTTACTCACCGCAGAGATGAAAAAAAGAAAAATATCCATTAGAGACCACTTTTTATCTTTCTGCTTGGATCAGTGATGTGGTTGTTCCCCACGAGGATTTTTTTCGGAATCGTTTTTCTTCTGCGCATATGAGACGTCTTTCAGATCGAGTAAATAATTCGATTAAGCCACATCGTTTGCTTCTCGTTTTTTGCATTAGCAAGTTTCTGAATGCCACAATAAATTAATGTGGGAAACCAATATCTTTGCAAATTTTTGGTCTTTGAGAAACAGTTTTTATCATGTCAAAACATGATGTTGTTTTTGGGTTGAAGTTTTTGGCGTCAACAAAAATCCGCAGGCGAAATAAAAACATTTTATTATCTTCACGATCAACTGAAGAAACCCAGCTTTTAATAACGCGTTGCCATTGTGTTTACAAATCTCGTATTAAAAAATGTATAAGTTAATGACAACAGCAAATAAAAACTAGAAAAATGTCATTTTTAGCACAGGATTATATGAAATGAAATAAATTGGAAATATGACATTTTTTAATACTTGTTTTTTTCGTTTTCTGCTATTAATGTTGTTGGAAAGAAATTTAAAATAGATTTATTTAAATATCTTTGTGTTCTTTATAGGTTATAGACGTTTCTATTTTAATTAATAAGTCATGCATATATCAGGTATTTCCAAAAGTATTTCCCTAATAATTCGAAAATATTATAACATATATGATTAAATCAACAAAGAAATTGCAAATAATTTTAGATTTTTTTTTGGTGGAAACACTCTTTAATATATGCAAAATGAGATGAAAAAGATGCAGAAAGAGTTTGACTTTTATGCAAGCCACCAGTACTATTATGTATGTTTTTTTTCACGGCAGATCCATTGTTAAAAGGTTGACCTGCATTTACCAGTATTGCATTATTATTATGTATGCTTCTTTAAAGCAGATGCGTTTTTAAAAGGTTGACCTGCTGTTACCAGTATTGCATTATTATTATGGATGCTTCTTTGAAAGCAGATGCGTTTTTAAAAGGTTGACCTGCTCTTCCCAGTAATGCTATATTATTACATATATTTCTTTGAAAGCAGATGCGTTTTTAAAAGGTAGACGAAGAACTATGACATCAAAGCAGTGATTTCATCTCAAAATAGGTCGAGCTTCAAAACTTAATATGCCAACTACAAAAATTATA
>JAOUZG010025245.1:941818-953370 GCA_026289955.1 Argiope argentata | reverse complement strand
TATATATACTGAGAGAGAGAGAGAGAGAATTCTCGTTATTGTTTCAAACCGTTTTAAACTATTTAATGACTTAATTTAATTAAAATAAATAATGACTTAAATATAATAATGTTCTTACATGACAACTTGAAATTTGTTATCATAGATTTCATTTTTAATAGTTATTTTAAACTATTTAAACTATTACTTTTTCGTAGTTATGTAACAATACCTAAAAGAACTGAATGGAATAACTGATATATCGACTACTTTTACGTGAACAAAGTCTAATTGTAGTCATTGTATTAGTGTGAATAGTAAAAGTATTACGTGTCTTACATTGATTAATAAAATTAGTTTTTCCAATAAAAAATTATACATGTAATTACCTAAATTATATACAATCCAAGCATAAGGATTTTTGTATTGCAAAAGGTAACAAATTGAATTTTGACATTAAGCATCACAAGCAAGATTTGTAAATATATTCTTTCATCTTATTTAGCAATGAAAGGTAAAACTAAGATAACCTGAATTTGAAATCTAATATGTTTCCTAAAAGTCATACATTTTTTCGTATCATCTCAGTTGTTAAGAGGATAAACAGAGGAAATGTGACAGAAAATAAAGAACACCTTTGAACTATATTTCAATCTGAAAGGTCTTAGTTCACTGCTTATGTGACGAAGACGCCTTTGTTTACAGCTAGACGGGAAAGTAATTATGTTTGTTGACATTTTGTCACCCAAAGCTTTTCATGTTTACGTATGTTGTTTGCGATCAAGTCCAAATCATGACACTCGAGCTTTCTCAAAGCATGAAAACAGCTTCTAAATATTCATATGCGTGTTTGTTTTCTTCGATGATATCTTGTCATATTTAAATAAACAATACATAAAAAACTGCACATATTCATCAAAGAAATGAATCAGCTTGAGATTTGAGAAGTACGCAAAATTAGTTTTTCGTCCGACACATTGGAGAATGATGTAGAAATGTTTCGATTTGAACATTTCGATATATGATTCTTTATACCAAGCTTATTTGACAAACGTTAAAAAAAATGTGTTAGAGCTTTTAGATACAAATTAACGACCATTCGTCTACTACTATAATGTAATATGCCTCCCCATGCCTCCAAAAGAATGTTCAACAATTTAGGGCCTTTAAATTGATAGTTTGCTGTATAGAGAGTCAAAGCAGGAATATTTTAATTTTGAACACTTTGTGCATATAATAATATGGCACTAGCTTCATAAGTCAGGTAACATCTGTGATGCTCAAGTATACTTTTGTATTGTGGTTATGTTACTTGGCTACAGGTAGCGTAGTGGATTAATACCTCGACCTATAACCTTCATATTGGTGACCTTGCCAATGCACCCTCGTGCAGATTTAGTGCCGCCATCTAGCCGTATCAAAAATCGTCAGATTCACTTGACTCAGCAACCAAACAAAAGCCGTCAGACTCACTTGACGCAGTAACTCACATATTAGCTTTCCAACGCCCTTACACGCTCCCTATAATAATTGGCACTTTAGAATCGTTCTATCTCTCTGCCGATTCATTGGTGGGGGAGTACTGTGGCACCAACTTCATAAGCCAGATAACATCTACGATACTCAAGTATACTTTTATGTTGTGGTTATGTTACTCAGTTAGAGGTCCTACCGTCGCTGGTACGTACCTTGACCTTCAATAACCATAATAGTACCAGGTAATAAAAAATATGCCTGGATAAGGTTTCAAGCAGTTTATACACAAGGATCTTATTTAGATTTATAAAATATTAATTAAAAAAGCTGTGTTGAAGTATTCTTTCTATAAGAAAAATTTTCTTGAGAAGAGATTAATTTTTTCTGCATATTAATAATGATCATATTCAAGTAGTCAGCAACAAATTTATGGATAAATTTTACTTCCATCTCTCTTAGTGTATCCAGGAAGCATTTTTCTCGCCAGCATTCATTAGATCCTATTTAAGGTTGCCGGAACCAGAAAAGAAAAAAAATACCCGTTAGGGGTTTCTTTGATGCTTCTGCAAGGATATGTGTTGCACTTGTTAGTTTTCCTGAAATTATTCTTTTATTTATTGATATGGGATCGTCGTTTAGTATTTGAGTAATTTAGCTAAACGGTAACATCAGTTTTTTTGGTTATTAATATCATACTGCACCATAGAAACAATAAACAAAAATTAGTAAATATTTTTGTATTTATAATTTATTATCATCATAAACACTTTTTAAAGTGCTTTTTTAATTTGAAATCATTGAAAGCGTTTTGATGGGGATGTTTATCTCGTTAAACAGTTGAAATTTGATTGATTGGACAGAATCATATTTCTAAACTGCATGTGCGTTTTAACTAAAAGTTTCTTAATTTAAAAAAAAAGCGGTAAGATAGCAGCAACATTACACAGAAGTGACAAAAGTCATGGGATGACTGTTAATATCGTGTCGGTTCTCTTTTTGCCTGGCGAAGTGCAACAACTCGACGTGTCATGGAGTCCACAAGTCGTTGGAAGTCCTCTGCAGGAATATAGAGCCATGCTCTCTATATAGACGTCCATAATTGTGAAAGTGTGGATGGTGCAGGAGTTTGGGCACGAATGGACCTTTCGATGAAGTCACATTAATGCTCGATGGGACTCATATCAAACGATCTAGGTGGCCAGATCATGCGCTGGAATTGTCCGGAATGTTCTTCAAACCAATCGCGAACAGTTCTGGCTCGGTGACAAGGCGCATTGTCATCCATAAAAATCCCATCGTTGTGTGGGTACGTGAAGTCAATGAATGGCTGCAAGTGATCTGCAAGCAGCTGAACATAACAATTTCCAGTCAATGATCGGTTCAGTTGCACCAGAGGACCGAGTCCATGCCATGTAAAAACAGCTCACACCATTATGCAGCCACCACCAGCTTGGACAGTGCCTTGCTGACAGTTTGGGTCCATGGCTTCGTGGGGTCTGCGCCACCTCGAACTCTACCATCAGCTCGTAACAACTGAAATTGTGACTCATCTGAGGACGCCATGGTTTTCCACTGGTCTAAGGACCAGTCGATATGCTCACGAGCCCAGGAGAGTCGCTGCAGGCGATGTCGTGCTGTCAGTAAAGGCACTCGAGGCGGTCTTCTGTTGTCATAGCCCAAGGAAGACAAATTTCGCCGCACAGTCCTATCGGACACGTCCCTCGTACGTCCCACAATGATTCCTGCAGTTATTTGACGAAATGTTGCGTGTCTATTAACATTGATCATTCTACACAGTCGTCGTCGGTCTCGGTCGTTAAGTGCAGGTGCTCGCCCACTGCGCTGTCCATGATGGGATGGGATGCCTGAAATTTCATACTCTCGACACACTCTTGATACTGTGGATCTCGGAATGTTGAATTCACTAACGATATCCGCAATGGAATGACCCATGCGTCTAGCTCCAACTAACATTCCACGTTCAAAGTCTGTTAATTCTCGTCGCGCTGCCATAAATCACGAAAAACCTGTTCACATGAATAACTTGAACACAAATGAAAGCTCTGGAAAACGAACTGTGCATTTATACTTTTTCGATGCGATACTACTGCCATCTGTATATTTGCATATTGCTATCTCATGACTTTTGTCACTTCAGTGTATACTAGCAGAAGTATAATTCCTCATGTTGATGTAACTTACCAATTTAAAATTATTTATGGTCGTAGAAGGCCAGAACAATTTTTATGAATGATGTAGATTCTCATATATTTCCGCTTAGTGATCAAATGAAGTGAGTAGAAGTTATTTGAAGATATATATTTTTTTAAAAAAGAATAATCCCCCCCTCCCCTTTTTCTAGTACCTGATTATCCGATTTCCACTTGTTTTAGAGAATATCCATTCTGGTGTCTTAGTAATGCCCAGATTTGGGATAGACGGATTCTAAATTAGGAATTCAATTATACTAAAGATAAGATGAAGTGAGTAGAAGTAATTTGAAGATATATTTTTATATAAAAAAAGAATTATTTTCTACTTTTACCTTGTATTTTCCTTGTTGAACTGATGTGTTTTTCTTCTTTCTGCGCTTGAAGAATAGTCAGCAAATTGCTTTGAAAAGGGAAAATTAACCAAACTAACTCACCTTTTTAAGAGCATCAATATTTCTTCAGAATCATTTTCTTGTGGATTGAAGATCTTATACAAAATTCTAGAAATATTAGTGAAAGAGTTAGGAGACATTATCTATAATATCTGATTTCTAGTCGCAATATCTGATTTTTGAATTAGTGAATTAAGGCTTAACAGGGTAAAATATTTCAAAATACAGAGCTTCCAGTGATATCTTTGAAATTTTAGAACAACTGGCCTCTTTTTTTTATTTTAGAAAGTGCCCCCTTTCAATTTGAAAATGCCTTTGAAAGTAGAAGTCAATATATTTACTAGGATTCGCTTAGGTGATAATTTTTATAATGCATTATTGACGTTTTTAAGTAAGTAAATTAAAATGATCTTTGAGAAGTTAATTTAGGCAATTCATTAAGTTAGCAAAAACAAAGCGAGCCATAAATTGTCTTTTGAAGAACTAATTTGTTTCTCATTCATTTAAAAAAATGCATTTCAAATTTCGTAACCTCCTTGTAAATAGTAGCAAATATAAACAATCAGAAAGTACTTCAAAATGAATCGGAAAAATCGATTAATTAACAATTTTTAATTTTAAATGCATCAAACATTATGAAAATAAAACGAATCGTTTAAAACAATTGGCCGAAAATATGTTAAGCCTGACCTCATTAGCTAGTGAAAAAAAAAAACTGAATTTGTTACTTATTTGGCGAGTGAAATGAAGATTTTTGGCGAGAAAATTAGTTTTTAATTAATTAATAAAAATGAATTGATCTTCAAAAAAAACTGTATTAACATCAAATGTCATCCACTACAAGTTTAAAACATTTACTTGAACTTGATTGGATGAATAAAAAGTTATTTATGAACAATCGAAAATTTGAACAAGATATGTAAATATAGGGAAGGTGTGTACTAATTGTAGGAATTGAAAAGAAATTGTCAAATAAGGAGCCAAGAATAAATATAAACGAACTGAAACTGTTCTGTGAGAAACATCATGAATAATGAAACCAAGACCATTCTCATCAGCAGGGTGAACACACTCACTGTTTTTAAGGGAAAGAGTTTCATTAAAATAAATATTCCACAAATAAAGAGCTAACTCTGAGCTTAATAGATTAGAAATTCAACACCTCTGGCATTTCCAGCGCTTAACTGGACTCCGAAAGTAGCTAGCTTAGAAATATTCATGAGAACATTGAATCTGAATGGCTGATATTCTAGAACATGAGAAAAAAATGATGCAGAAAAAGAAGAATTAAGAGGAAAATAATCGTCTGATTAAAATAATCATCTCTAGTTTGAAATATCATTAAAAAAATTAGTTTATGAATGCTTATATGTCCTTATTTATCAAATTTCACGAATTGTTCATATCACGACCAAATCTGAATTGCTATACGATGAACATTAAATTATGTCTACATTAGGAACTCAGAATACGTTGTAATTTTATTTGTAAAACTGAAAAGCATTAACATCGCAAAAAAAGAAACGCCGCAAATGCTTTTCTGCGTTTATATATGTATTTCCATTTAGTCAGCAGGTAAATGTTCGATTTTTATTTTACGAATTGTCTCTGATTCCAAGAGAATCTTCTACTTGTTGTTCTTGTGTTATTTTAAAACGGAAGGAGGTATGCGATAACTTTTGAGAGTATGGACCCTTGAGCATCTGAGACCAGAAGACAGAATTCTAGCTCACACACGTCAAAAACACTTTTTATGGGACGGACGGCATTCATTCATCTATAGATCGTAATTTAGATCTAGAACAGAGAACGATCACCTCTGAACCAGTACCCTCAGTGGTATTATTCTCGACATGGAGAACTTTGTGACCTTCATAGACTTAACTTGCTCCATCCACCCAGCACATGGAGTCTTCGGCTGGCGGGTTCGAAATCACAGAACAAAGGAGGCGAATCTAGTGCCTAACCAAGCATCCCTAATCATTCACTTTCACAACATAATTAATATGAATTAAAAGAGAATAAACATTCTTATATGATTTAGATAAGCAAGGAAGTTTAATTGTTGCTGTGAGATTCATTTCCTTGTTTGAAAAATTTCGTCGATGTTTAGAAAAGAATAAAAAACTAAAGTTTGTGAAGTAAAGTAAATATATAAAAAAATTACTGTCTTTAATGAATGAAACGGAGAAAAAACGAAATGTTTAGAGAGTGTTTATTTTAATAATATACTAAAGTCATTTGATTTTATAACATCTTTTTTTCAAAATCTTTGATTAATAGAAGCGCCATCTTTTATTAAGGAGACCAGAGACCTCTAAAACGACTTTTTGCAATTTTCACCTCCGTTGTTTGAAATTTTGCAGGTATTAAGAGTGACACTATAAGAGATATCACACAAAATTTTAAAGTATTATATTATTTTTAATGATGAGTTAGGGGGGACAATATAATATAATATTAGCGATAAATAACGTTAATGAAAAATGTTCCAATCTCTCAAAATTTGTTCGAAAGCACTCCGATTTTTATTGTTACTTTCCCTGACACTTTTGAAACAAAAGTTGGGGAATTAATCGAAGTTTGAGAATGAAACATCAAAATTAACCAATGTAATAACTCAAAATTGTTTAAACTTATAAAAAAAATCTGTAGTTTTAAGTTATTATATTGGTTAATTTTGAAGTTTCGTTCTCAAATCAAAATTAATCAACATATTAACTTAAAACTACTAATTTTTTTAAAAAAGTTTAAGTAGTTTTGAAGTATTACATTGGTTAATTTTGATATTTTGCACTCAAACTTAAATATTAATAACAACTTTTGTTTCAAAAGTGTTAGGGAAAGAAACAATAAAAGTTGGAGTGCTTTCGAACAAATTTCGAGTGCCTGGAATAATTTTAAATAACGTTATTTATCGCTAATATTATATTATATTATACCCCCTAACTCATCAATAAAATAATATAATGTTTTAAAATTTTGTGTTTCATCTCTTATAGTGTTACTCTTAATACCCGCAAAATTTCAAACAACGGAGGTGAAAATTGCAAAAAGTCATTTTAGAGGTCCCTGGTCGCCTCAAGAGAGTCAAATTCTCTATTTAAACTTTATTCTCCTGAAATAATAGTTAACTATATATTAACCTGAAATAATAGTTAACATTTTTAGAATACTTTTAATAACTGTATAATTATGGATTCATAATTTATTATTTCTTGTTTTCTCTTGCAGTTAAAATTGAATTGAAATATCTGTCCTAAAATGGAAGAAAATTTTACTTTATTTATCCGATCAGTATTGTATAAAAATATATTTTAAAAATGCAGGCAAAGTTTCTTTAATCTTGAATATCCGTTCTTAACATTTATAATTTCATCATTAATCATTTTGATACTTAATTCCCCTTTATTAGTTCCAGAATAAAGGCAAGCATGTGTGTGCTGTATAGTCCCTTGAGCCTATAACTATTAAATTCGATACAGATATATTATAGAGTCTAAATATGTCAACCTGGAAGCCATTGATTGGAAATTTTGCCCTTTTTATATAAAATATTATTACATAAATTTGAATCTTTTAAAGTAATTCAAAAATAATTTATATTTATGCAATAAAAAGCAAACCAAGTTCATCGTTTATTCAATTATTCATTCGTATCAAGACTAATCAAATGTTGAAAATTAAGGAAGAAATACAGTTTATCATCTGATAATTTGTTGTTGTTTGTTATGACACTTGCCATGAACAAGCTCCATGATGTAGTCAACGATTTAAGCATAATCAGCGTCTCTTGTTTTGTAGTAGTGCCAACTAGGGCCAAGAGTACGGCCTTTGATACTCACTCATCACGTTCATTTGCACAGCTCCTTTTTGCAGGGGAGCACATTCACACACCTCACAGATGGCTCACAGAAGAAGAGCCATGCCAGAATCGGTATTCGAACCCGGGGCTACTAGAACACGAGGAAGACGCGCTACCTCTGAGTCAGAGGGCCGGCACAGCATCATGTTCTAACAATATAATAAAGAAATTCGTTTAAAAATTATTAATCGAATTATTTGCTCGATCTGAAAGACGTCTCATATGCGCAGAAGAAAAACGATTCCGAAAAAACTCCTCGTGGGGAACAACCACATCACTGATCCAAGCAGAAAGATAAAAAGTGGTCTCTAATGGATCTTTTTTTTTTTCATCTCTGTGGTCAGTAACTCTAATAGGAAAAGTAGCGATCTAATGAAAGGCGGTGAGAAAAACATTTCCTGAATGAAATAAGAGAGGGCCGGGTCAAAATGTATACATAAATCTGCTACATTGTATGTATTGTAGCTGCACATTGTATGTCTGTTACATTGTATTACATTACAAAATGTATCCATAAATCTGTTGCTCGCTGCATAAGCATTAAGTCCAAGATTATCCATTGCCGTGGTATAAGAAATATTCGGAAAAAAATATTTTGGATTGTAGTTCCTATTATAGATTACTTCTCATCTATATGTTTCTGAAAATAATATTGCGTTGTTGTTGCTGTTACTTATGGCACTTGCCAATGGACAACCATCCGCTAATACAGTAACAGATTTAAGTCGATAGGAGCGTCTCTTGTTTTTCGGAAATAGCGCCTACTAGGGCCTACTTAGTTTCGCACCCATCACATTTGCTTGCACAACGCTTTTTCACAGAGGGGATCATTCACACCCCTCACCATTAGCACACAGAAGAACAACCATGCCCTATCCGGGATTAGAACCTGGGATGTTCAGATCATGAGGAAGATGCGTTGTCTGTATGCCAGCACGTCGGCATTTTTATTTGTTGAAAATGAAATGATGTCATGATGTCATCAATAAAATGACATAATCCGTCGATTTTAAAAGGCAATGTGCAATATGATATAGATTTTTCAAACTCTTAAGTGTTTCATGATATTTTCACGAATACTGAATTAATGACACGGATAGTTAGAAACAATTGCGTTTATTAGCACCAAGCAACTCGCTGGAGAACAGAATGAAGAACTGAGCATAACTCAGCTTTTATACACCTGAAGAACATTCGAGAATCATCTCGCTCGAATAGTAAAGAATGTTCTAGGATCATTTCGATTTTAGAGAAATTATAAGACCAATTTTAAATTAAAATTACTTACTTTGAATAAGATGCGCTGAACGGGAATCGAACCAGGGGCCAAATGATTTGCAGTCCAATGCTCTGCAAATCGAGCCATGGTGAATCATAACAGCCTTTCTTTTTGCGCCAATATATTTGATATCAAGCCATTCAGGTTTATTAGTCAGACAACTCCCTTTTTTTACAGTAACATATTTAAATACAAATATTACATTAAAAAAGTTACATTTCCAGTAAACCATCTAGTCCCAAGAAGTTATTAAAATTAGTTAATAATAGCAGTTTTATGCTTTTATTTGCTAATTCTACTATTTACGTATCATCCCACTATTGCTATTTGGTTTTACCCGGGAATGTAATATCTTTTATCACATTTCACTAAAACTCGAGAATTAAAACAAAAATTAAAATATGGAGACACAGAATTTTAATATCTTTTCGCCAACACACTTTCAAAATATTTATCTAAAAAAACGACATTAAGACTCAATAGTGATCAAAATAACATTTCAAAAATAGATTTTTCAATTCTATTCCGTTCCATACACAACTCTAATCCTTTCTTCCCACTCTAGTTGGGGAACACGTAGTCGCATTTTACAAATAGATGTAATCCTCCGCCTACATTGCCCTTTGTTTTCTTCCAGACTATATCAAAAGGCTTTAATGCGTTGAAAGGGAACCCGAAAAAATAAAAAATCCCGTAAAGTAATCCCCAATAAAATAGGAAAAAAAAGAAATTATTCTATCTTTTCCCATTTTACAGATGACTTTCGAGAAAATATTTGAGTTTAAAGATAAATTAATCACTCAGTTTAGATATTCCAAGCTCAAGGAATAGCTACAGGATTTAGTGGTGATGGAAAAAGAGATAATAGAATCAAATGGTTTCTCATTCGTTTCTACATTTGGAAAAATAATTGGAAGTTTTCACTTCAGATAACTAGATTGCGTTACAATTTTCAAAGATGAAATATTCATATGTATAAATCGTGTGCTCATCTATTTATTTTATTGAAGAAAATGTTATTGGTTTTAATTTTTCGAGAGTGAAAAGTAAAGATATTTTTTATTCTAGGTAACTGTGTATTTTATAAACTATGTATCTTATATTGATATTAAAGTATTTTTTCAAGATAATGTTTAATTTCTTATTGTTTTAAAACGTACTATTACTAGGTACAAAATCTTTTATCAAGAGGTATGTGGGGTGTTGTGATATTTAGTTTAATGTGATTTATATAAAGTATTAGTGAACGCTTGGAATTTTTATTAGAACGATAAATATGGGTTCTATTAGATGCAAATAAAATAAATATTGTTGCTGTTACTTATGGCTCTTGCCATGGACAGGCCCCGATGATACATCAGCAGATTTTAAGCCGGATATATACGTCTCTTGTTTTACAAGTAGCGCCATCTAGGGCCTAGAGTACGACTTAGCTACACACACGTCACAACCCATTTTAGGGGGCGGACTACTTTCATGCATATTCATTCATTCATCTCAGATCGTAATTTAGACCTGGAAGATAGAACGATCACCTCTGACCTTAAAAACCCAGTAATATTACTCACGATAAGGAGGACTTTGCGACCACGAACAGATTTAACGAGCACTCGGGGATTGTTTTGGCCCGGGAGTTTTGAACCCGTAACCTAAGAAGTAAGAGTCCAACGCTCTACCAACCAGGCCATCCCGGCCCTGAATAAATATTGTAAAGAATAGAAACTAATGAAAGAATCTGAAGATAGAGCTAATATCATTTCATAAATTATATAGGAAGATCAGGATTAGTGCTGTATTCGACGTAAATTATATATATTTTTTTCATTTCAATCAGTTCTAGATGCTATGCTGCTCTGACTAAAAAGCTTTGATAATTTAATCATGAAATTATTCAAATTATTCGAAAATAGAAAGCTTGAGGCAGTATAAAAATGATGGAAGTCTGAGCAACTTGCTCTTAGGTGGGAAATTTGGCATATTTTTCTTCAGCACACTTTTAGATGGCAACTTTGTATTATTTTCAACTTGCTCTTAGATGGCAATATTTTTACATTTTTCCAAAATTTGGTCTTAGAGGACAATTTTACAGACTTTACAGAAAATTTCAATGAATAAGTTCTGAGTTGGTGATTAATATTTCCCAAAAACTCAAAAACATTTCATTGGAATTAGTTCAAGTTACTATGCTATAAAGTGCTGAGATAATTTAATCGTGAAATTATTCCAAATATGCGAAAATAGAAATCCTATGACATTATAAAAATGATGGAAGACTAAGAAATTTCCTCTTAGCTGACAACTTCGCTGTGTTGTTCTTCTACTTGCTCTTAGATGACAACTTTGTTATA
>JAOUZG010025245.1:895961-926290 GCA_026289955.1 Argiope argentata | reverse complement strand
GTTTCTCTATTTTCAAAAATATCTTTTACAAAAGGAAGGTGTCTATGAATATATGAATGAGAAATTGCCACATAAACAAACGCAATGCAAACCTGCTCCAACAAAGAAGTTAGTGGACATTTCTCTCTCTGTATGAGACTAAGAAACAACTCGCTTTCGTCACACTCATCTGTTGGGTCTCATTTAGTTTTACCACAAGTGTATGATCTCATGTTGACCAAGGATCTACTACTTAAATTGAGAGAAGTGGTCAATGGTGAACAAAAACGTAAAAAGGGGAATAAAATCCAGAAATACTTAATAGCCTTTCTGCTACAGGCAGCTAACAGCATCCTGGATGTGTTGGATATTAGACCAGAAGCCGAAGCATCTTCTCAAACTGATGGTTTTGAACAGTTCACAGAAATTCAATCAACTCAGCCTGTAAATAAAGAGCAAAAAGGTTCGTCCTATGCAGAAATTGGAAAGAAAAGACTTAAAAGCAAGGCCACAATTCTTTTATATCCAAGAGAAGAAACATCGAATACAAACGCAGAGGACTCAACCACAGTTCCCTCCAATTGCTGTTGCGGCGGTCCGGACATTCAGTTTCTATGGTTAATCGTGGCCTTCGTGGCGGGTCGGAGAGTAAGTTCTGTGACTTACCCTTTTAAGATACGATTTATTTCATTGGAAGGACGAAAAATGCACGTGTGATTCATCATCTGGACTCGACTCAAAGTCCAAATGATCCCATTAAGGGGGATAATCCCTCATCTGGCAGTTTGGAAAAATTGCAATGTGAGGGGTCATACAGTTCACCTCACAGCTGACCGGATATTACAATGGTCAAACAGGTGTGTCTTAGTGGGGGAAATAATATTTGCGATTATGTTTAAATTGTTAAATGCAAAAAATTTGTATTGTTTCACTTAAGAAAAATTTTCATGGGTAAAAAACGAAACATATTTAAAGTACTATAGATTATAATCTAAAATATAAACTATAAATTGTAATACAAGAATATCATTACAGTATTTTTGAAATACTTTTGATAAAGCCTTAGGACAGTGTTGTAAGATTCACTTACTTAAAAATAATTTCATATGTATATGACCTGCTTTTACAATTATATATCTGAATGAAATACCTCAGGTCAACGTAAAAAATATAACGAAATCTGAGTTTTATCATACTTTTGGTAATTTTCCTATAAATTAAAAATTAGAGCAATAAAAATTTGATCTCAAATTTACTATAGGAATTACTGAAAAGTTTTAAAACAAATTTTCTCAATTTTTCTGTATGAAGTTCAATTTTTTATATATGAAGTTTTATATATGAACAAGAATAATATTATCAGCAAATCACTAATATTTCTTTATTAGCTTAGAGAGCCGCTTGGGAATGACTCTTCCCCTACTAAAGCATTCGGGGTATCTGATTGATAGTCATTGAAATAGAAGTTAATCTCAATTGAATCCTATGAGCTATCTCCGTCTAAGATTCCAACGTTTCAATGGAATCCTATTCCCATCATTGGAGTGGATGAAACTCGACTCTGCAACATTATTTCACTCTGAATGAAAAAGAGCGCTCCTGCTTATTTAAACTTTTGCAAATAGCACTTGGAACTTTTATCAATGGCGTGTCTCTTCATTTGGAAATTCCAATAAGAGGATATTATTGAGCCAATATTATTAATGCAATAAGTCTTTTTCATTTCAGAGGAAATTTTTTTTTTCGGAGAAAGATAATGGCATCCGGCAATAAATATTTTTATTTGAACTATTGGAATGTTGTTTTTCTTTTTTTGCAGATTTGACAGCTTGTCGTGCACATTATTCAATCAAATCTTAAAATCAGTATTTTTTTAATTTAAATTAAAAAAAAAATAATATTCTGTGTTAAAAATATGAGAATTAATTAACTGTGTCTTGGATGAGACCCCTTTTAAATTTTAATCCTATTTTTGTTGCAATCAAAAGCAAGGCTTGGTTCATTCCTGTAATAAAATACATTAAAGCATTAATTAGAAGAAAAAAAAACCCTTTTTAATGTAAACATATGGGAATTTCTTTTGTGAAAAGAGATTTTGGAGCAAAAATTCGTTTCTTGTATATATCATAATAAATAAACTGTATTTAAAAATGTCCTTTATTTAAATATTTTAAATACCAGCTTGGGAATTATCACTAATTTATTTGTGTATAACTGATGAGGGTTTTTAAAGTAACCAAAATGACAAAACTTTGATCTGTTTCGATATTATTTTAACAATCCATTTTCAATGAAATGTTAGGGTAGCCTTGGCAAGGTTTTATAGTGATAATTTATTTTTTCCCCACTTCAATTTCCTATCAATGGTAATTCAAGTTGTCCTCACCTAGGAAATGCAGATGTAGAGTTACCTACATCTACTAAATTCTGAGCGTTATAGTACCATATTACTAAACGACACTATATTTGAGAATATTATAAAATGTAGATTATGATCATATCAAAATGTTACAAAGTTGGCTGTAATATGACTGTGTTATACATAAAATGCAGGTGTCCTGACACAGAAGAAGCACGTCTCCCTTGTAATCTGGGCATCCGAGTTTCGAGTCCCGATCAGGGCATGGCTGTTCTTCAGTGATCTATCTGTGAGGCAGGAAAATGTGCCTTCTTGAAAAAGGGCTGTGCAAGTGAATATGATGAGCGTATGTCATCTTCAGAGGAGCTAGAAGTTCGACTTCTGCCCTCGGGTGCTCAGTGGTCCATGTCCTCAGAAAGTACCCTGTCCCTTCTAAAGCGGACACCGTATCATCACGTATAAATTATTTTATTTTAAAATTTTATAATGTAAACTCAGCAAAAAAAGAATATCTCTTTCCTGCAATTGTGTTATTTTTACTTAATTAGGGTTGTCTACGTCTTTCTAGTGTTCTGGGAGACCCGGGTTCGAGTCTCGGTTCGGGCATGGTTGTTCTTCTGTGTACTACCTGTGAGATGTGTGACTGTGTCCCCCAGTAAAAAGGAGCTGTGCAAGCAAATGAGGTTGTGTAGCTAAAGTCGTACTCTTGGCCCTAGTTGGCGCTACTTAAAACAAGAGACTCACCCTCGCTTTAAAATCGAATGCGTCATCGAGCTTGCCATGGTAAGTGTCATCAAAAACAACAACAGCAATACTAATCTGTAAATGCATATCAGCGTGCTGTGCAAGCGACTGTGATGAGTGTGTAGCTAAGACGTACTCTTGGTCCTAATTGGCGCTACTTCAAAAACAAGAGACGCTCCTAGCCGCTTAAATCTATTGCTGCATCAGCGGGGGGGGCAGTTGTCCATAAACAAATGCCATAAGTAACAACAACAACAGGTTTGTCTGAAATTACAAATAGAAACGATAATTAAATGTGAAAGCAACATTTTTTAAAAGAGCATACTATAAAATTACCTTTTTTCCGAATAAAATTTCTATGACTTTACCATTTAAAACATTTTTAATATGAAAAAGTATTAAAACATTTTTTTTAATATGCATTAGTATTAAAAACATTTTTTAATATGAAAAATGGCAAGATAGTATAAATGATTAGTTTTGGATATTTTTAATCTGACATTTGTAGATTGCTGGGAAATATAAGATCTAAATATATAAAAAGTAACACGGCGGTAGGAAGTCCCTTCCTACTTATTCCTTAAAATGATGTTGAAACAAAAAGGCTCTTCTGAAGAAACATTCGCTAGAGAGGCGTTTCTAGATGGCCCTAGAAGGAGCAAGCAACCGCATTTGAGAGTGTAAGCCACCCCCTCCCACATTTCCCACTTGTATCCAAATCTTAGAATCTATAAAAATAAAAGAACTGTTGAAAAAGAAAGTTCTACAAAACTTATGGAACAAAAGAGGCGTTACAATTCGTCTACATTTTCTATGCTCAAAAAAAAAATATTTTCCTTTTCTATCTTTAAGAAATGTTCGAAAGAGTTTGTGATTAAAAATGCTTTATTGGAACAAACTCTTTTTATAAACTTTTTCGTTTCTCTTCGAGTAAAACAATTTAAATTTATTATATAAAAATTGTTTTAAATAAACATAAAGAATTATTTTGTTCATTTAAAAATATACAAGTAAAATTTCTAATAAAAAGAAAAATCTTTAGCAAAAGATTATAATTTTGAAGAATGTTTTTAGATTAGTTAGAAAAGGCTTGATTATTATAATAGTAAATTTATGAATTAGATATTTAATCTGATTTAAGCATTTTAATTTTTTCCCCAAAATATAGAATGTGATGCTTATAGAGAAAAAATGCCTAAAAATAAGAAGAATTATTAACCATTTATATATTTTATTCAAAAAAAGTTTTAAATAAACAATTTATTTAGTTTATCAATGGGAAATAATAAATTTAAATAGACCAAAAGTTGTTATAACTATTAAATTTTTTGTAAAAATCTTCTGATGAAAAAAAAATTAAGAAAAAAAATTTATAATTAAAAAAAAATATTTTAAAATTGCTAGAAGATGCTATTATTATAATGGCTAAAATTTAGTTCAGATACTGTATCCGATTTAGTTTGTTCAAACTTAATTCAAATGATCGCACAGAATTAAATAATTATAATAGAAAATTTTTTAAAAAATAAAGACATTCCCCTTTAATTATTATAAATTTAAATAAAAATAGAAAATATTTTGATTACTTTAAGAAGTCTTTTTAATTACCTTCTGAAATTAATATTATGAAAAAATGTTTTTCTTATTTAACTTTTAGAATAATTATTTCATTTATTCTATGTCATTCATGCTCTGTTAAAAATATTTTTACCTTTTATTTAAAATTTGTTTATTATAGTTAATTTTTGTGAAATCATTTGCATGCCAAGTTTCATATTTTTTTTTTAAATTTTCTTCCGTGATTTGATTCTATTTGTTGGACTATCATCTTATTTTGCAAGCACCATAAAAGCCCTTATTCAGATGTTTTTCGATCTGAGCATGGATACTAGACAAGGACAAAAATTAATATGCTATTATGTGCTTTAAACTTTTTATTTATAAATATGAAGGCATTAAATGTTGTTGCTGTTGTTTTGACTAATGACACTTGCCGTGGACAAGCCTCCGCTGATGCGATCAGCAGAATTTAAGCCTGAGAAATGCGTCTCTGTTTTTTACACGTAGCGCCATCTAGGGCCAAAAGTATGAATTAGCTACACACACGTCACAACCTTTTTTAGGGGGCGGACTTCATTCATGCAAATTCATTCATACTTCTTCGATCGTAATTAAGACCTGGAAGAGAGAGCCATAATCTCTGACCCAGTAGCCTCAGTAATATTACATTAAAAGCATTATTACATATTGAACGTGGATCAAAAATGCATAAAATGCGGTAGAATAGGATCTTAATCCAAATTTTAAGCATATTATTAATTTTTATTAATATATATATCTCAGTCGGTGTTAAATTATGCAAACATTTTATTTAATCAATTAAAATGAAATGGTTTAAAATATCATAGGAAAAAAAAGGTATTTTATCTCCAAATAGAATGACAATAATACTTTTGTATATATCTTAATGGTAAAATTTCTAGTCATTTTCAAAAAGAATACATTTTTTTTTATTCTAAAAATCTTTGGAAACGTTAAGAGTTTCATCCTGAATATTTTATGATGTAAAATATATTTAATATTTTATGAATGAATAATATTAGTACTGTATGTTTAGAATTGTAAATTTTTATTTCGAAAATATATTTTAATTAGTACTGCTTTAAATGATGATCAGTATGCAAAAATTCAAATACATTCCAGGTAAGCATAATTAAAATGTGCTGTAAGAATATTTTGCACCATTCTGTTGAAGAAGAAATTAAATTAAATTAATTAATTAATTAAATCAATTAATTAAAAATTGATTAATGTTGATGTAAAATTATTGTAATGATAATTTTATAATTTTTATTGAAGCTCTGAAATTATTTATTTTATTTTGAAATATTTGTTATATGAAAAGTGGAGACATTTTTATTTGATTATTTCCTATATTCAACGAAGTTAAGAAATTTTGTTTCTTAATTGTCACATAAATCTGCTTTTATTAATGTTTAATTGAATATTAGATATTTAATATTTTTTCGAGCATTTAGGTAATGAAAATGTGTATTAGAGTTTATAAAAAAAAATTTGGTGCAGTTTTCTAAAATGCTTAAAAAAATTTCTGGGTTTTAAGGTCTAAAAAATGTAATACTAAATTTGCCTTAAAAATAAAGAAAAAAAAATTTAGACTGGATAACTGCCTGTATCCATGCCTTAAGAAAAATTCCTTCTGGAATATTCTATTACCTTTTTTTGTGCTAACCGATTTAATTTTCCTAATATTTAAATTCTTAAGCAGCACAAGAAAAAAGAAAACGATATTTTAAACATTCTTCAAAAAAAAAATCTTTAAACAGTCTTCCGTAAAATTATGAAGAAGAAATATAATCTTTTCCTTTATACGTTAAGAAGCAAATACCGAAAAAAATTCCAAGATTCTTGATCAAGATTTTCATTTCCTGAGGGAAAATTATGTTTGCATGTTAGTGGGAAAAAAGATGCTTTCCAAAGATTATGAATTTTGTCTTTTACATTTCATTTAATGAGCGTTTCTTCGTAAATAATTCTCATATTACTTCCGATTTATGCTAATATAAAAACACTACAAATCTTAAGAAGTGATCGATTTTGGATTAACTGACTTTAATCATTTCCTCTGGGGATTTAATTAAAATTTTGAATTATGACTCGCAGATATTTCTGCCCCAAATTAACTCCAAGAATTCGGTTTACCTCAATCAGCAGGGGAAAAAATACTGTCTTCTATTTATTTATTATTCTCTCTGGTATGTTAACTTTCCCACTTAATTTCTTTATTTATCCACAACATATTTGATAAGGATATGAAACTGGACGTAGTATATTAATTTCGTTATTTATCAATAACTTCGATAAAAAAATAAAACTGTATATAGTTGTTTCTGAAGAAGCTAAGTATGCTTCTTTTATATATATATATATATGATTATGATATATCTAGTTCAATTCTCTTACATAATAAATTTTTAGTCACAATTATACATACTAATGAAATGACTGTAGTTCTGATGTTTTTTTATGGCTCTTGCGATGAACAAGCTCGCTGACATGGACAATTACTTAAGCCTAATTAGCTTCTCTTCTTTTGTAGTAGCGCGAACTAGGGCCAAGAGTATGACTTTTGCTCACTCATCACATTCACTTGCATAGCTCCTTTTTACCGGGGGCACATTCACACTCCTTACGAATAGAACACAGAAGGACAACTATCCTGAACCGGGACTCGAATCCGGGATGCCCAAATGACGGGGAAGCCGTGTTACCCCTACTTATAGTAGCACACAAATATTGTGCAATATTGATCAATATTCGCAATATTATATAATATAGTGGAATGTTGTTTAATATCATATAATGATGTAAAATATTGTACAATATTATGCTATAGTATGTGCTACCTGCAACCTTAGGACGCCGGCTACTATAGTTCTATTTCAGCTATCCAGGTCATATGGGGATCTGAAATATTCGGTAAACCATTTAGTATTTCTGAATATGTAGTCAAGCAATAAATAACAATTTTATCATTTTCAAGGATTACGGTATATAAATCGACTACTGATCATTTTGAAGCGCTCTGGCAGTTCAAAAAAGGGTAACTGTGCCACTGTAAGTATAGAAGAAATTAATTTGATTTGCTATGGCAGATGGATTGAACGAGTTCAGATTATAAACATACGAGTACAGATTATATGAATACGAGTTCAGATGATATAAATTCGAGTTCAGGTTATGTGTACCGTATTTAATAAGTAGCAATATTTTCAGTTAAATGGCTATTAAATTATCAAAAAGCGCATCAATAGCGAAATTTCAATACAGAAAGAAAAATATTAAAGCAGCTTTTCGTGAATTTCTTATTTACTTTTCTCATATAATCACGTGCTCAAAATGACATTTTTCTAGGATTTATTTGCGGTAGTCATTAACTAATTTATTTAATCAGAGCTTTTGTTATTCGGATGGCACCATGTTATTAAAAGCTAATTTTTTGCGATGCTCGTGCATTAATAATATCATTTCCATCACACATTCAGATATAACTTTTAGATATTTTTGGGTAATAGATGTTCTGAAAGAAAAAGTTTGGCAAAATTTAATTACAATTTGAATTAAAAATCAATCACATTTTAAATTTTCTTCAATTTATCTGAATTATATGTTAGTACAAAAACTACTTTTACATTTTTTTGAAAATTTCTAATTATAGCTTTTAATTTAGGAACAATTATAAATTTTTATAATTTTTTAGAATATTTATATACAAATTTACATTATGCTGTTTATTGTTACGATAAAATCCAATAATAATTCTTAAATATTTTATTCACGTTTTTTTAGTTACGTTTATAACAAATGTTATTTATTTTTTTAAAAAATTACTTTCAAATTATAATTTTACTTTTTGGTTTTTTTTAATGTTGTTTTTTTCTTTGTTTAGAATTCTTTCTAGAAATGGAGCATGATTTTTTGAGAAATGGACACTCAATTTTAAATTTTAGAATTTCCAACCCTCATTCTACAACTTAGGCGAGTGAAAACTTAGAAGAGTCTGTCTTGAAGAGTCAACCGAAGAACTTGGATCAATAAAATTGCTGCTAAGTATTTTTTTCATTTTTTTCAATACAATTCAGCTGGACTATTTCATCATTTTACGAAACTGCTTCCTCTAAGAAATTTTCATTGAATGCCATCCTTTATTGTATTGTATTGTTCTTTATTTTCTCAAAATTCGATTCAATTTAAATAGAAGAAAACTGCTGTTACTCAGCATTTTAAACCTTACTATTCTCGATGTAGATCTAGATATACCAAAAGTTTTTGATAAAGAATTGAATAGCTTTCATCCGGTTTTATAATGCAGGTGGTTCAAATGTTTCCGGATGTAGTTTTCAATCCTTATATATTTGAACCAGGCATAACTGGATTTAAAAGAACTGGACTCATGAAGTTAAAAAAGTCCAGAATTGAAAACTTAATGTTAGTTATCTATTTTTAAATTGGAAGATATGGCTTCTTGAGAATATCGAAATAACCTGAAGGATTTACTGTATCATTTCTTGAAATAAATTCAGCAGTACATTTTTTTCCTTTGAAATATCAATACATATGATTCTTATTGATTATTTTTAAGTTTATATTTTTTGGAGATTTTGCCTGGGCAAGGGATTTTGGTAGAAATGCGAAAAGATCCAACTTCATAAGCATCATTTATTTGGATAAAAAATTCGGTACTTGAAACAATTACAACTCATCCTGATGACGATTCTTTCAGGAAATAAAAAATGAAACTCTTTGAAAAAATCTGTGAAAGCTTAGGGAAAAATTATTGAAAGTAGGCTTTTTTTGTAATAATAAAACTGTTCTATTAAAATTTGTGTGCATCTTTTAATATTAAATAACTCATATTTTTAGCAAATGGCAATAGCAATTCCATTTTTGAAAAAAAAAATCTTTTATCGAAAATATTAAGTTGTCCTTAGAGCACATTATTTTTCAAGTCACGCATGATGAATCCGACAGAAAAATCTCATACTCTCAAAGAACGGATATTTCAAAATGACCATTATTTAGAAAAGCGAAGGTTTTTGATCTCAAAATCAAACGGATTCTGATATTTTTTTCTCAAAACCAGAATGGGAACAAACATTTAACTGGTTTTAAACTATTACGTGACTATGAGAAACCAACTTTTGGAAAAGCGATAGATTTGGGCCAGCTCAAATCGTAATTCAGAAGATGCAAAATGTGACAACTTTCTTTATCAGTTAAGAACTCTAAAAGTGAAAAATTGATGCAGGCGATAAATTGCCTGTTTTCTGCTGATGCAATTGGAGGCTTCAAAATCCTCAAATCCAAACCACATCATATTCTCAAATGACAAAAACATAGATATATGTTAACTAAACCACTAACAGAACAAATATATATTAAAAAATAACAAAACCTCAAAGTCATTCATGCCCGTATCATTCGACCGATTTGCCCAATTTTTCTTTCATATATATGCATGCATTTATTTACGGCTCTTAATGGTGACTTTTCAATTTCAATGAGTGCGTGCTTGTGGTCTTGTTGGCATGGATTTTTGACTTCTAATAATCCTATTAAAAGAAATTAAACGGTGTTAAATCACACGATCTAGTGAGCCAAGTTTGATCTTTTCAAACCATGGCCTTCAGACTTTCATTATTTTTGGATTATATCTCAGCATTGAAAACAAGTTTTTCTGCCGTCTAATTCTCCATTTTTACTATCCCAAAGCTATTAGCTATCAAATCATTTTTGATAGGTTTGTCAACTCTTTACTGCCAATATAGGATGGAAATTCAAATTTTGCGCTAATTTTGGAAAGCCATTTATTATCGTGACAGAACCACTAAAGATCTCTAGTTTTGAAAAAAAAAAGAAAAATAAGCTTTTGTAAAAGTAATGAAAAATTAATTCCTTACAGATACAGAGAAAAAAACAATAACATATGATCAACATATCTTCGTAACTATCCTATAGTCTTAATCTTTCTATAGTCGTAACTTATTTTAATGACGCATTGTGACATAAGAGTGAACTGTAAATGAATTAATTTTGATGGAAAATTTCTTTCAAAAATTAATCCAATTTATGATTAAGGTTCTTAAGTTTATGAGAACATTGCTCATTTGAGTAACGAAAATTTCCTTCTTGTTCATTTAGAATATTAAGCCACTTTTATCTCCCTTCCTGCGGAGGCGTTTTCTTTTAAGACAATCTAGTCGGAGAGAAAGGTGCAATAGCTAGGGAAACCACACAAAGTAGTTTTCCTCCTTTCTCATTTTATAACAATATTTTGTCTTCTTCTTAGGGAATGCTATATGCATAAATTTTAACTTAATTTTATTAAAAATTCTAAAATCTGTAAACTTATTTTATAATTTTTTGGGCCGGGATGGCCTAGTTGGTAGGGCGTTGGACTCGTATTCCTTAGGGTTCGAAGCTCACTGGCCAAAATATTCCCCGAGTGTATGGCGACTGGTGCTCGTTAAATCTGTTCGTGGTCGCAAAGTCCTCCATGTCTAGAGTAATATCACTGGGGGTGCTGGGTCAGAGGTGATCGTTCTCTATTCCAGGTCTAAATTACAACCTGAGATATATGAATGAATTTGCATGAACGTAGTCCGCCCCGTAAAAAGGGTTGTGACGTTTGTGTAGCTAAGTCGTACTCTTGGCCCTAGACTTGTAAAACAAAGGGACGCATTTCTTAGGCTTAAAATCTGCTGATCGTATCAACGGAGGCTTGTCCATGGCAAATGCCATTAGTCACAACGGAACATAATTTTTTTTTAAAAAAAATTATTTGTACGTATTCATATTTTATTTTGAAATTATGGTGATGTAATATATTTGAGTTTATAAACAACTATTTTTTCATAAATAAATACAAATTTTAATCGTTACAAAGTAGGAACCGTTTAATAAAATTCCTAATTTGAAAATGTAATCAGGGAGATACAGTAATTATTCAAGCAGAAAAGTAAAGATTTTTTAGATGAAAATATCCCAGCTGATGCGGTCAAAAACGCGTTTAGGAAATAATTAAAGAAACAATTATTCTTGCAGAAAAATAAGAAATTTTTAGATGAACCGGCTCACAGTTGATGCGGTCAAAGAACAGATCAGTATCCTTCAGGGCCATGACAGCTGTTTAAAAAAATCATAAGAAGCATACAATTTTTTAAATTAAAGTAACATTTAAGCTCAAAGTTCCAATTTCATTACAAATTATAAATGTATTGGTATCAGTTTAATAAAAATGTGGTTATGATAAAAGCTTTTTATAAAAGCCTGAAATAAATATGGCAGCTGTGGAAAACATTCAATAGTTTTGAATATATCCTGAAGATTACACTGAAAGAGTTGTTCATTTATATTAAATATTTGATCAAATATTGCCTCTCAATAACATTCAATTTCTTTCAGAGAAAGAAAGAAAGAAATATTTAAATTAAATATTTCATTAAATATTATATTCTGATAATATTCAACTTTTTTCAATAAGGCTTATATTATCAAACTTAATATTAACTGACAGTTCACAACAATGAAACCGTAAAGCTTGGGGATTCTTTTTGCTGTACAACGTTATGAGTTTATTAGAGCGTTAAAATATACTTATATGAATTAATGCATTGTAATATTATGTATTAATAAGGATAAAGAAAATTGAAGCATTACTTTATTCGATCTCATTAAGCTTTTACTTTTATTGAGCATTACATTGTTATGGTATGAAATATGGTAGAAGAATTGGATTTTTATCAATGCATTATCAAATAATAATAATAATATTAATAATTAATAATTGTTATTTAAGACACTTGCTATGGACAAGACCCACTGATTCGTCACCAGATTTTAAGCCGGAGAAATACGACTCTTGTTTAACAAGTAGTACCATCTAGGGTCAAGAGTACGACTTAGCTACGCACACGCCACGACACTTTTTAGGGGGTGGACTTCATTCATGCATATTCATTCAATCCCAGATTGTAATTTAGACCTGGAACAGACAACAATCACCTCTGACCCAGTACCAAAAGTAGTATCACTTTCGACATGGAGGACTTTGCTACCACGACAGATTTAACGAGCGCCAGCCGCCACACACTCGGGAAAGGCAATGAATGTAAAGCAACAAAATAAACACAGAAACATAGCAATTAAAAAAATGTTGCATGTATCAACGATATAAATGTGTAATCGCTTTTAATTATGTTTCCTCTTCCCCTTCTTGATTCAATTTTTTAATTACTTGAATGTTTTTAGTACGTTTCCATGGTAATATTTGTTTGGAAAATGACCTTACTTACCTATGATTGTGCATATGGTTATTATAACTGACAGTATATTGTTACGTTTTTAGCGTAGCGAGCTCGGATTGAATGGACTTTATTTGAGGACAGCACAAACAAATTTATTTACAGCTATTTACAGGATGACTTGATAAAGGAAAACTTCAGATAAAAACAATCCAGTAATCAACAGTCTCTAACAGTTAAAATACAAGCCTTACGTACAATAAACACAGACTGCAAAGCAAACAGTAAATCACAGCGAGTTTAATTATATAACATTAACAGCAAACATAAACACGACTCACTACTAACAAGCGAGAAAAATAATCCGCTCGTCGAATGAGTTGCTACTTTTCCGAGAGGAACTGCTAGATTGCGGCAACCCGTCCCTTATATAGCCGAGCGAGCCCGAGGAAGCAGGTGGAGCTTTGTGAATGATCCAGAGGCTACCAGACTATTCTTTTCGCCAAATCAACTCGACTGGCGCCAAACTCTTCGTCAACCGTCGCCAATCGCTCTCTCCTTCCTAGCCCCTCCGAGGCGCTCACTCTCTTGTAACAATTGAACCAAAAACTTTTTTTAATTTGTCACATTTGAATTTCGATTCAAATCTTAAGTCAAGAAAATTTTTAAAATCAGCAAAGCATTCATAAAGTTTTCTTTGAAATAGGTACATTTTTTAAGCTTGAAGGAGTTTCCTCCTTATTTATGTAACAGAACTGTCTGCCAGTGTCCAGGCATATGGGGCCTTGCCCTGGGATCTTGGATCAGGGGCAGGACCAGATCCAAGGGAAGATGCTGAGATTGAATCCCGGGTTCTGACATAACTGCTTATCTTCTGTGTTCTATCTGTAAAGTGTGTGAAAGTCTATTATCTAGACTATCTGTAAGACTATCTGTAAAGCTTAATAGAGAGTCTATTAAGCTTTACAGATAGTCTATAAAGTCTATCTGTAAAGCGGCATATTCGTTTGCATAACATCTGTTAAAAAGGTGTTATGCAAACGAATATGCCGTATGAAGTAGTTAAATCGTACTCTTGATCTCAGATGGCGCTACTGAAAAAAAAAAGCTCACTCGGCTTAAATCGCTGACAGATAACTGTCAGCGGTCTTGCAAAGTGTCATAAGTCACAACATAACAACAAGAAAAATAACATATCATGGACATTTTTGCGATTGCTTTTTAACAAAATGTGATATTACAGATTGTATTGTTGATATTTCTGATTTGATAAATTGTATTTATAATTTTATATTTTGCCACTATAATTACTTATCTTTCAAATTGGAGGCGGCCAATATTTCCATTTGTGATTATTGTATATTGTATGCAGCTGCATTTCTTTCGTTTATTGATCTTCTTTGTTGCTTCAAAACCTACATGTCACAGATCTGCTATTTCCCAAAAGAGCGTTGGCACAAAATAAATCTGTTGTGCAACTGTCACTGAAAACGTTTTCCAAGAGAACATGGAAAAAAAACCGTTTTCTTCTGAGATAAATCCGACGTCAATAACAAAAAAAGTATGAAAATAAGTCGGTGTGACGTCATCAAACGTCATCTGTGATGCTGGGAATCTAAATATTCTGAGCCATTTGAGACATAACTAAGATATACTTTTGAAATAATGTAAGATAAGATAATAATTTCTAAACTTTTTAGTTGTTGGAAGTATCTGAAACAGCAAATTTTAGTAAAAAAATCTAACAATTCAATTACTTTCAGTATTGCTTTCTAATATGTAAAATGTACAGTATTTCACGTAACAAAATATTTGATTTAGAAAATTTTTAAGCATATCTACATTTTATTTCTTATTTGAATTCGAAAAACACATGTTTTTAAAATTATTTCTGGATATTTATCAAATTTTAGACGATAATCTTTGAATAAAGTTCGTCTGTCAGTCCACTGCATGGGAGTAAACAAACATTAATGAATAAAAAATCCATCAGTTGAGTATTGAAATGCATATTTGTTAATAGAACTGTAGTTTTGAAACAAAAACACAGATGATAACATTTTATCATTTGAGCAAAATATTAAAAGCAAACTTATTGAAAGGTACCTAGATCTATTTCGATTCATACAATAATTATTTTTTACTTTGAAATAATAAAGAATTCCAGTAACTCGTTTAATGTGCATTTCCTATAAAAGAATCAATCCGTGATAAATATTTTATTTTCATTCAATACTAGAAAGCACTCTGTGATATGATGATCAGTAAAATTAAAATCATAATAGTTTTAAAATTGAACTAAGAAAGTAAAGTGAAAAAAATAATTATAACTTTATACTTTTATTTTTCTTCTTGATGATAATATTGCTTGCTGAACTACGAACCAAAAAAATCAAAATAAATAATCTTAATTGAGATGCTATTAATAGAGAGAACGACACAAGGGGTGTTCAATAAAAAAGTTACGTCATTGTCTTAGAACAGACTCTCCGACCCGTCACGAAGGCACACGGATTAACCATAGAAACTGAATGACAACAATTAGTGGGAACTGTGTTTGAGTCCTAATGACCATCACCGGCCACGGTACAACCTTCCCCGAAGGAAGTACGTTCCTTCATCGATGGGAAGAGTCTAACCCCCATCTATTAGAGTGCCTACCGGGTTGGCGAAATCCAACCACCATATCAGAAGCATCTCATCCCCAATTACGATGTGCCCACCGGGGGTATAATAAAAAAGTTAAACTTGTTTTCCCAGAAATGGCATGGCAAAACAAGAGCTAAGCTTGCAAAGACGATAATTAAGTTTCACGACTATCAACGGTAGGAATTTCATTAGGATAGTGAAAACCGTTGCTGAATAATGCAAGAAACAAAGCGCTGGAACTTTCTCCAACGTTGAAGTATACGAAACAACGCCTTTTTTTGTAGGCAAAACGTTTAACAATCAATGGTAGCAATTTCATTCGGATAGTGAAAACCATTGCTGCGTAATACAAAAAACGACGTGCTGGAACTTACTCCAACATTGAAGTATGCTGAACAATGCATTTTTTTTTGTAGACAAAACGTTTAACGCTCTACGGTAGCAATTTCATTCGGATAGGGAAAAACGTCGCTGCGTTATACAAAAAAAAAATAACATGCTGGAACTTACTTCAACATTGAAGTATGCAGACACAACACGTTTTTTTGTAGGTAAAACGTTTAAAGATCAATGGTAGCAATTTCACTCGGATAGTGAAAACCATTGCTGAGTAGTACAAAAAACAACGCGCTGGAACTTACTCCAACATTGAAGTATGCAGAACAATGCATTTTTTTTTGTAGACAAAATGTTTAACGATCAACGGTAGTAATTTCATTCGGATAATGAAAACCGTTGCTGCATAATGCAAAAAAAAAAAAAAAACCCCAACGTGCTGGAATTTATTCCAACGTTGAAGTATGCGGAACAACGCGTTTTTTTGTAGGCAAAACGTTTAAGGAATCAACGGTAGGAATTTCATTTTAATAGTGAAAATCGTTGCTGCGTAGTACAAAAAACAGCGCGCTGGAGCTTACTCCAACGTTGAAGTATGCGGAACTACGTCCTTTTTTTGCAGGCAAAACGTTTAACGATTATGGGGATTAATCGTGAAAAATTGAGAGTGTATGGACCACTTTCAATATCACGTTCAGCCATTGTAAAATAGTGCCAGCAGTTCGAAGACGGTCGCACAGATTTGCGGAAAGGCAGGGATGGCCAACAACGGTGAGTTCATCAAACATAATGGATGGAAGACATTATTCTCGGCTATCACAGAATGAGCATCGTGCCCATTGCATGGATTTTGGTAATGTCCGTTGGCAGTTCTCGTTTTATTTTCTAACGATGAGCAGGTCCAGGAAGTTGTTCTAAGCTGGCTATAGGACCAAGGAGCTATTTTATATACTTAGGGCATCAAACAGTTAATGCTACGTTAAGACAAACATCTCCGACTGTGACATTTTGTAATAATGTGGTAGTATGTATACCATTTTGCGCCGGCTCTCTGGCTTAGAGGTAGCGCGTCTTCCTCGTGTTCTCGGAGTCCAGGGTTCGAATCCTGGCTTGGGAATGGTTGTTTTTCTATATGCTATCTGTGAAATGTGTGAGTGTGCCCCCCTGTAAAAACGGGCTGTTCAAGCGAAAGTGTGATGAGTGTGTGGCTGAGTCGTACTCTTGGTCCCAGTGGGCGCTACGTCAAAAACAAGAGAAGCTCATTAGGCTTTAATCTACTGATGCTTTCATCAGCGGGGCTTGTGGAATTGCAAGTGCCATAAGTAAAAATAACAACAATACCTTATCGCATTGAAGTAAACTTTCAATAAAGTAATTATGCCCTATTTGTTTGAGTGTAACTAATTTTTTCAAAACCCTTATTAGTACGTTAGTAGAAATTTTGTTGCAATTGATTCTAGAAGAAATTTAATTATATTGAAGAATTTTTAATTTCTTTCCCAAATCAGATGAGAAATAAAATTTTCCTGATAAATCTTCGTTTCAGCCATGGAAGCAAAGAGATTTTTTGAAATCTTTAGGAAAAGAATGAAAGAAAAAATACGTTTTGAGCTGTCTTGTTTAACAGTATAGAGAATTTTCAAGAAAGCCCCTCTATGAAGGAAAAAAAAGAAAATTTAAATTGTTAGCTGCGAAAATTTAAGTTTCTATTATTAAAATACTGTGTAAAAATCTTTTAGATTCTAAAAATTTAACAAAAAAGTTTACAATGTCAATAATCGTTCGTTTTCTTCAATGATGTGTTGCTAAGAAAATCTTTAAAAAAGTTTATCCTGAAAAAATATGTATGACAAATCATCATGAAAAAATGTTATAAAAAATTTTCTTCATTAAATTTGAAGTTTCAGGATTTTTCTAAAAACTGTAATAAAGTAAAAGTTGGAATTTTTCATAAATAAATATTTACCTGCTAAAGAAACGAAATAAAATAACATCAGCGATTTCAATACTAATTTTATATAAATAGTAAATTACATAAATATTTTTCTGTAAAAGTGTTTTCGAAATAATCACTAAGAGTTGTATAGGGCAGTTCAAACTCAATAATAATAAATTCCAATCTTTAAAATCTTTAAATCCAATTAGGATTTTTAAATTCCAATCTTTAAGATTTTTTTATCTTAAATTTTAATCTTAAGGTCTTCAAATGAACTATCAACAGATTGATATATATTATCAATCTGAGAGCCTTTGATTTGCGAATGGACGAAAACGTTTACCTATTTTATAAATCACTTTTTTTATTTGGATAGGTTAATTTTTAGTTAAAAAACATACCATTACTTTGTCAAAATCGTGAATAAAAATTGATATGAAAAAAAAATCAACTCCAGGCAATCGATCATTTCCATAGACTACAGATAGCTGGAATACTACAAATTATTGTAAGAAGGAATCGTTTGGAACTTCTTAGAAGAAAAGTAAATTATCTTTGAGATTTTTAGTAATCCGCTTGGTACGACCGGAAAGAACAGCACCACATTTTCTCCAATGCTATTTAGCGCCAAATATGGCAACCCTACATTGTCGTTGGAGGATATCTTCCTTGGGGAGATAAGACGCAAGAGCGCGGCGAGTTGGCGATTTTGGAAAGTGCGCCAAGGGGATGATGCTCTCTCCGGATCAACCATCCGCTTATTTAGATTCGCTGACCTCACAAACCCATTTCACGTCAACCCCTGTTAAATATCCATGTAGCCTTTGAAATTAAAAAGCTACATATATATTACGTAGCTATTCAATGTTCTGTAATTATTTCTTACAATATCATTTCAATGGTATATGTCATAGATTCGGTCGTAAACATTTTTTGTTGGCAGCAGTAGAAGAAATGAATGTACACATTGAAAATATCTCACGTGATAATTAAATGACCTGTAATTATAGGAATTCACCTTATAGTAATGAAAGTGGCAACCGCAAGGAAAATATTCTTTTGACCAAGGGAAAGCAAGAAAATTATTGCATATACAGAACTTTATACTTCTTTGTGTACTATATGTTTATAACATTTTGTCATATATCTGTCTATTAGGAAGTTTTAGCTATTTATAACAGGTGCAGTTGATTTGAATAACTATTATTTCTGTTCTTAAAATTTCTATACTTTTAATCAAAGAAGATGTGTATTTTTACAGGTGCATATTTTTAAAGAATATTACCTCTCATTTTTTTATGCTCCTTTTTATAAATGAAAATTTATTTTATAAAGTTGTTTTATATCCTCCTAAAACTCTTTTTATTTGCTATAAAAATAGAAATGAAATTATTTAGGGTTAAATGCTTGGATTCTTTGAGAATAAAAATTTATTTGTTTTATAAAAAAATGAAAAATCACTTTCCAAATTTGCCAGCTCTAAACGGCTCATTTCAATATAATTTCTTACATCCTTGAAAATTCTGTAAATAGTATTTTTCCTACTGTAAATATTTGGTATTTAAATAAAATTTCCAAAACTTGCCCATCAAACCATTCAGTGACCAGAGTGGTTACGGATATGGGGTTATGAGACGGCGTTCTTTTTCTTTATGAATTGAAGCTTGACACCCTAAATTCAAAAATAGAAATAGAAACACACAGAACGAAAGAAGCAGATTTTTCAATTCGAAGGAGGTTCCATTGCCCGCAGAGGGATTCCCTTTTTTCTATTTTGTGATGTGTGCGTTTTTAACACTTATTTCAACTCAACTCACCTTGAATCTTTCCTTCTGGAACTTTCTGCCGACAGACGAGAAGGGGAACCAATTAGGAAAGAAATGTATGTGATCCCGAAAGGATTTAAATCTTTTTCCAATTTCAAGAGGAAAAAAAATTGGTTTCGGAAAGTTTGTTGAATTGGGGATTTAAAGTTTTTACAGATTTTTTAGAAAAAAAAAAATAAAGCTGCAATTGTTAAATTTCTTCAATCGAAATCGTCTTTAGAAATTCTTTCCAAATGAACCAGGATTGCTCGATTTGGTTTTAGGCTACGAGACCAAATCTTTTTTTGTCTTCTTTTTTTAATATTGCTTTATATGTGTAAGGAGAAATGAAGCACGAGTAATTATTTAGTAACGAAAGAAAAAATAAGCATCGGTACATGCTAAGCTGATATTAATTTATCCATGATCACAAAATGTTATATATCTAGCTTTTTTAAGGTTTGTAGTTATCGGGTTCATTCCTACTGAAATAAACAAACACACAGACTTCTTCGGAATATATTTCGTTCAAAATTTGACTTAAGCCTACAAATTTGATCTGAAGTCCCTATGCCTAATTTCATTTATCGAACGTTTTTAAGTTATTCTATTCAGATACAGACATACGTAGCGCCAAAAATATGTTTTTCGAACTCAGGAAGCAATAAAACTTAGAGATCTGTCAAGATTTTGACGTTTTGATATTTATATTTTGATATATCTTTTTGTACTTCGTATTAGAGAAAATTAAATTAAAAGTTCTCTGAGAATTTGGAGTTAGACATAATTTCACAAAGGCCAATTTATCATGAAATTGAAAGATGAATATAAATAAACGTCATTTTAACCAGAATTTGAAGAAATTTAAACATCGAATCTCTTTATATTCCCCCTGTCTGTTTTCTTAAATATGTTGCGGAGATAAATGCTACATTTGAGTGCCAGTTAGTTTCATCAGAATTTTCTTAAATCAGATAAAGTAACAATTTCTAGCATTAATTTAGAAACAATTTTTGTATTTTAATTAGAGGGCCGAATAGTATCGTTTATGTCATTAAATATATTCTGACATCATTGAAATCTTATTCATCGATTAATGTTTTATATTGATTAGAAAATACAGGAAGACTTAGAGACGAAATACAACGTATAAATTCGATTACATTTTATAATCTTATTAAGTAATTGATTTGTTAAATGTAATTCCCCTTTTCAGGTTTTTCGAAATCTTATTCATCGATGAATGTTTTGTATTGATTAGAAAATAAAGAGACATTTATAGAAGAAATACAACGAGTAATTTCGATTACACTTTTTAAGCTTTCAATTTTCAGTGTTCTCATCGTCATTCTAAATGAAATTTGACGGCAATATTTATCCTAAATTAAAATTAGTTGTAAATGATTGGAAGTTTTAGTTTATCATTCAGAAACCGCAAATTCATAACCAGAACTATAAACATGTCTTTAATTACCAAATAGAATAAACCTAAAACTTTTCTTAACCAATTAACGTCTTGTTCCTAAAAGGAACCATAAAAATCCCACTGAACAAGAATATCTCCTTTAAAATTTATGCACACACCGATGTATACAGATAATGAAGTAAAAAGCAGATATTCTTTTGGGAATACCTTGATTTTAATGGTTTAGTTAAGTTATATTAGCGTTTCGTTTTAAAGATACATTAGAGCTATTTAGGGATGTATCTCGTAACTTTCAACCGTTGTCAGATGACGAGGAGGGACACCTGAGCTGCCACTCTTCTCCACACCAGCAGGAGGACATTTAGCCCAGACATATTTAACGTACAACAATCCTCCTTACACGACAGTTCTTCGTTGGAATCTGGTCTTGCACCTAAAATCCTATGAATTCCGAGCCTAGACCTTACTACCAGGACACCGAAACCCTTGATAGAAATTGAAATAATTCAATGTGTTTTTAGATAAAACATTAAATTACAGAATTAATTATATATACGCATGCCAATCCCTCTAAATAATTCTACCATATAGTCCAAAACAGTAATAGTTATATTCTTTTCCAAAAAGAGGCTTCTTTCCTTGACTTACTGAAATGAAACGAAAAACTAACTCATCCCAGCAGTGCATTGCGTTTCTGAGATCTAAAATTTGCCTCCAAAATGAGAATAGAAGCGAGCTCTCGACATTTAAAATACTTGATTATTTGTCGTCAAGAACACTCTTGGGGGAAAAATCTTATGGAGAAGCCCCCAAGCAATTTCCGAGTAGACCTGTTGTCTTCACATGAGGTTGCCTTAGATTTTCTGTTTTCAGAAACAAATGTACGGCTTACTGAAAATAGGCAAGTAAGCACATGAAATTATTGCAAACTAAATCTGTCAGGGTTTTTTTCGGATATCCATTGTCTGTCCGAGGGTTGAGAAGAAATATCTAGGATTAATGAATCAAGGGCACGGATTTTTTTCGGATATCCATTGCCAGTCTGAGGGTTGAGAAAAAATATCTAGGATTAATGAATCAAGGGCACGGATTTTTTTCGGATATCCATTGCCTGTCTGCGGGTTGAGAAGAAATATCTAGGATTAATGAATCAACGGCATGGATATATGCACATCATGCATTGATCATGTGAATTATAATTAAAGAGTTATTTAGATAATATCAATATCTGCATTACATAAATAAACTGCTTTATTTTACAGAAATTTGCAGCTATCGTTGTTTTAAATACCCTGGAAACCTGTGATATTAATATGTATGCTATTTATAATTGACAACATTATTGTATCGTTAGTTTAAATGTACTCAACCAAACACTAATAATTTAAAGTACTATTTTCTTAAGTAGAAATATGCATAAGATAAACAATTTACAAATGTTTTTTTAAAATAAATTCAATAAAATCTGCCTCCTATAATTTATTTTGCAGCTTTTATCATTAGCACTGTATAGAGCTCCAAATTAATAGATAAACATTTCTATGATATGAGACATTTGAAAATATATATTGTGTTGTTTCATTCTTCAGAAAAAAAAACATAAATGTTTTGCAACATATCCAACCTATGGAATTTGAATATATTTATGCCGCATTTTAATGTTGAGGGACATAATACTTGTCTTGAAAAGATGCATAATTTTATAGTAAAATTCTAAGGAAAATATGGGAACATTTCAGTCAAAAACTGGCGTTTCATATATGGTAGCATCATTTCTAGAATATACGAATTTAAAAAATTACTGCAAAACATACACGGAAATATTAATATTTCACATTTTTAACTTGACATACATATTCCAAAATACAATAAATGAATATTTATATAAATTCAAAATTAAAACTAAATTTTATTTTAAAACTGCTGTTTTCCATTTATTTTCTAAAGCTTCAAAATCAGTTGCGAACATCAGATATCCGTTTATTACTGTTTGGTTGTAGAAAAGCAAGAAACGAGTTTATAGTGAAAAGTGTTAGAGGATTTTTTTAAAAAAGGTTTTCTGATATTTTTCATTTCGTTTTAAATATTTTCTAATTTATATTATATTTATTCAGTTCGTTAGTAAATGGAGTACTAGGTATAGAAAAAAATTAAATTAAATTATTTGATTAATTGATTAACTGTACCATTCTGTAAATTTATTTGCATTCCTATAGATAATTGTCTAAACTTTCAATTTATTAAACAGATAAGAATGTAACAAGAATAAACAAACAAGAATTAACCAGGTTTACCTAACTAATTTCAAATTCAATTTTAATTGTGTTCAAATGTGAGCTGAAAGAAAATGAAAATATGACAATCACCTTCAATTTTTTACAGATGCTAGTAAAACTTCATTGATTGTTTGTTATTAAGTACTGAAAATATTCAAATATTATATTTTTATCGATAACACACAACTATGTAAAATTCTAATAAATAATACATTACAAATTGCGTGAAGAAACAATTATATAATTTTTGCAAATATCTAACAACTCAAATAAAAAAGTATAACAATATTTTTGAAGTTCTTAATTTATGTATACCATTTATGTCTTGTTTCTAACGTGTCGATCTGTTTAATCTCATCTAGAATCAGAATAAAAAAAGAATTATGTAACGAATGATATCCGGAAGGGTGTGGTGGCATTTAACTGTGACTGTAATGGATCCGAAACATTTGTAACCAAAACGACTTATTTGAACTGCGACCTTTGCATACTGATAACGAAATGGAACATTTTGCTTTAGAATATGTTTTTACATTAATGATAGCATTTCAATACAATAGTATAATCACGTAAATGGAATAGAATTGATCTTTTGTGTTGAAGTATTTTAGAAAATTATGATTTCAAAATGGTTTGTCTTCCGAACATTTATATATTAATAGCAAAGAAATGAATAAAAAATCATTTTATGTTTTTTGACCGTTTGATATGAAATCAATCTTAGGTACTTTCGTATTAGACTGTCGACGCGCCAACAGTATCTAAATTTAAGTATTAAGCCATCGATGCGCCAACGGTCGCCAAACTTACGTATTGGACTATTGATGTGCCAACGGTCGCCAACCAACTCGAGCCAATTAACTTAGTTGGTCAAAATTCTTTGATACCTTACATCGAGATTGTTTGTACGTTTTCACGTATAAACTCATATCATGTTCATTCAAACACTTATGTTTAGAGGGAATTATTCCACAATTTTGGAATATTTCACTGCATCTGTTCCATTGGCAGGCAAATACCACATTTTAATCATTTTAACGAGTAAAAAATGAGAACAGAAAAATTGCTTAATGATCTTCTGAGAAATCAACAAAATGGCGGACGACAGTTAAGGTTTGCACAATTTTTAAAATAATGACAGTTGTTTGCTATTATTGGTGGTTTAGTAACTCATTGGCGATGTCTTCAAGTTTGGTGATAAAGATCGACGGCTTAGTACGTAAGTAACCAATCTTACTTTATAGGAACTGAATATTAAATAAATATTACTTTCAGGAACTGACTTCTCTTCGCATTGAAATATGACGTATATTGGATCTTTCCTTGACTTTTATCTCTATTTTTATTTTTTCAATTAAAGCATTGAATTGAAGTAACACGTGCTCAATAATTAACGGGGACACTAGTGAAAATGATCGATAATTATCTTATTTTTTTTAAATGTATTTGACCTATTTTTGAAATTTCCTTTTTGAACAACACTAGGGTTTATACAAAACCAACCTTTTGAAAAACCGGTTTCCGAAATCAAAATTACCCAAAATCGGTTTTATTCGGTTTTTAAATTTTAATTAAAAAAAGGAATTGTGAAAAATATTTAATTTAATTTATATAATATGACAAAAAAATAATAAAATCAAAGTCAAAGCTAAAATGTATAAAAAATAATAAAGGTTACATGTGCATATTACTTACACAAACGAACGAAAACTGAAACTAAAATTTCAAATTATAATATTATTTTGATTTCTTCTAAGAAAGTAGGATTAAAAAAACATAAAATATCAATTGAACGGGGCCTAAGGCTGGTTCTTATCTAGTCACAATATTTCTGAAATTGAAAATGCTCTTTATTGGCAACTAAACTTGGTTTTATAGTTTCTATGGTATCAAATAACAAGTAAAAAAACAAAGCATTTTGTTCTTTTATTCGTTGCCTCAAATAATGAAAACTTGGCTTTCAGTGTCTTTGGATTTGCAAGCTTTCCTAAGGGTAATCAAGAAACTTGCAATTTGATTTTTCCATGACTTTTTTTTAAAAAAAAATCATTATTTTAATGAGTAGTCGTCTCTATGTGCTTCTCATCAGAATCGGTTCCCACAAAAGAATTTGCAAATATTTTAAACACTTTTTCTAATTCTCGATGTTGAAAAATGAGTTTGCTGCCTATTTCATGGAATAAATAGCAAATCAAATAAGTTAGAAATTAATTTTTACATAATAATATGAATTATTTAAATGGGTTTACTTCACTTAATAACTGGTTTTCAAATGTGAAATATTTACATTAAAATACCGGTTTAACTGGTTTTAATAACTGGTTTTACATTCAAACAAGGTTTTTTAAAACCGTGTTTGAAAAACTATCAAACCCTAAACAGCACGTTCTGAAATCCAAGTTTTTTTTTGTGAATTTTATTCGTTATTGTTTCTATATTAAGAGAAAGAAATTTGGGATAGAAGGATGATTTTTACGCGTTTTCTTTGAACTATCAATATTGTATAAGGAAATAAAACTTTTAAATAGTTTGAGCCTTATTTAAATTATTCGAATAATATTTGTTTAGTTACTTGGAATTCAAAGAAATTCCAATGCCAGCGTCTCTAAAAAGGATTTAAAAAAGTGTTATTGGTTTTTGATATTTTCAGTCTTTGGTGTAACTATAAAGTTACAAATCTTCTAAAAGCACGAGGCTACGGTTTAAAAAGATATGAGTTCTTGTAGTATTGTCATGTATGGATATAATTATTGCTGTTTTTCTATCTTACAAGTCAGAAAAGAGTATCTATTAAACATGGTCTCATTGCGTTCTAAGATGGTCCATTAGTCTCGGTAAATAGACATGATGTGAAAGTCACGTTCAGAATAGCTCTTAGACAATATTCGTATTTTACCTCCAAATAGAAGAAACTAATCTTTTCACATATCTAGAAAATATCCTTTTGGAACTCGATTGTTATCAGACGATTGATACAATCAACAATACTATATCCGCCTATTTTAGAGACAATCAACGAATGATATATTTAATTAATTGTTACCAAACAAGGAGTGACATTTTTGAATGGAAATTCCCTTGTTATAAAAGAAGGGGAAAAGGTGGATGATGTTAAACCGGATAAATTAGAAAGAAAATTAGTCTATTAGGGCATGATTGGGTCTTGATACCCATCATAATAAAGAATATAAGTCTTTAAGGTACATTTATAATCGAGATGATTGAAGCAATTAAGCGAAAGCGAGAAAACTGCAAGCATAATAAAAATAAAATTCTAGGTTGTTTTAAAAATAAAAAAATTGGTTATTAATGTAAGCTATTTTCAGAAATTATATACTTGCAAGAATAATTGCATTTTATCAATCACTAACGAAAAAAGAATTAAATTGAGTTAATTCGAAATAGATTACTTTTTCAGATTCAATGTGAAACAGAAATAATGTGATAATTAGTTCGAAAATAAGCCTCATTAATGAAATATATATATATAAAAGAAAATCTTAATAATTCAAATTAAATTCAGTTAATACGAAGTCAATTGCTTTTTTCGAATTTGTGGTATTTTATATCAACGTGGATCGGAAATAATATGAGAGCTATTTTAGAAACAAGCCTAATTAAAGACCTATTTATAAATATAAATGAAAATCTTAATAATTCGAAAACTTTTTATTTATTTCTTAATATGCAAGCATTATTTTCCTTCAGATAATGAAAATCTTGTCTTAGAGTCAAATACTATTTGACTGATTTTGGGGGGTTGAAATTACGTTTTTTTTGTTTTATTTTATACTAATGAAAGGATTAAAAATTCTTCTCTATAATTCTTCTAAACAATTTATTATCATGTCAGAATCTGATGTTGTTTATGGGATGAGGGTTTGGCTCAACAAAAATACGTAGGCAAAAAATAAAAATGTTATTATCTGCACGAGAATCTCAAAAAATCATCTTTTATTAACGTGTTGACATCTCATTTACAAAAGCTCTGATAAAAAAAATAAGTTAATGACTACATGAAATAAAACCTAGATTAATATCATTTTGAGCACGCGATTATATGAAATGAAATAAATAGGAAATGTGATATTTTTTTAAACAATAAATGCGCGACAAAGTTTTTTGGATCGTTTGCAATATTAAAGTGACTCATTCAATGAAACCTTTTAAAATGAATAAAAATATAATTCAACTTGCACGAGCACGTGGTGCTTGGCCGTTCAAGAAATGATGTTCCGACATGATATATTGAAATATGCATGGCAGATTACATTTTAATCTTTATTTTTTGTTCATATTATTTTCATTAAACTTTTTTTCAGAAGTTGCAGTAAAAATCCAAACGATTATCATTAAATCCTTCAATAAATGACAATTATTGTAACATTTTCATTTTTCAATGATCAATTATCTTTTATACAAGGATATAGCCAACTATCTCCTAACACTTCTTTTTTTAAAAAAAATTATAAACGAAATATTAGGATTTAATAAAATTTGTGATTTTTTCTCTTAAATCTGTAAAAGATAATAAACGAAATTTCAGGATTTTGAATTCCATACTTTTATTTTAATCTATTGTTTAAAACTTCTAGACAGAGTAAGAATTTTACCATTTTGGTAATTAGGGCTTCGTGTATTTGTTGTGACTCTAATTATCACAAAGTTAAAAAAAATAATTTTGTGTTCAATTTAGGCAAAGAAATTTAACACAATTTTTACAACGAGCTACTCCAAGACAGTGTTCAGAAGAGAAGACATAATTACTTTTTTAAAAGTCAATACCCGAACGATGAAGCTTATAAAATTATATTCCATCTCCGGATGTTAAATAAAATTTAGTGTGTAATTACTAATTTTAAATTTTGTATAAGCTTTCATTTTTAAATTCAAACAATATCATGCCTGATTTTGACTTTTAAAACCACTGAGGGCAAATTTGCATAGTAAAAATTTTCAATAATATTGTAATACAACTGTTTACAAAAGTGCAACAAATTTCGGTGTAGTTTTATAAAAAACAGTAGATTTTTTGTCAAAATTAATGCATTTTGACAAATTTTAAAACAGTAAAATAAGAAAAATTAAAAACACAATCAGGTAGCTTCGATTCTTTTCAAAGTTTTTGGCAGATAAAATACTTAATTGTGGATTGTTAAACAAATAGACGCTTCAACCTTTTTAAAAACTCACATCAACTATAATTTTACTTTTATAAACATATCAGTTTGTTAAAGGTAAATTTATTCCAATCACACAATAGTTAATATTTCGAAAATAATATATATTTTTTAAATTTCATATAAACGGTTTCATTTTCAAATAGAATAAATTAAATAGAACAAATTAATAAATAGAATAAATTAAATAGAATAAATAGAATAAATTATATAGAATAAATAGAATAAATTAAATAGAATAAATAGAATAAATTAAATAGAATAAATAGAATAAATTAAATAGAATAAATAGAATAAATTAAATAGAATAAATTAAATAGAATAAATAGAATAAATTAATAAATAGAATAAATTAAATAGAATAAATAGAATAAATTAATAAATAGAATAAATTAAATAGAATAAATTAAATAGAATAAATTAATAAATAGAATAAATTAAATAGAATAAATTAAATAGAATAAATTAAATAGAATAAAAAGAACAAATTAAATAGAATAAATTAATCAAATAGAATAAATTAAATGCAAATACAAAATCAGAAATTGTTTATAAAGAGAAATACTTTCACTAGAATTCCAAGAACATTCTTTTAAATTATAAACTAAATTTTTCTAATTTATAATTCGAATTCATTTTATTTTACAAAGCTCACCATTTACAATTTTATCTTATCTCCCATTTTTGCTTTAGAAATCTCTAAAGAAATTTATGAATCCTAAAAATAAATATTTATTTCTAAATTATTATATTATATTTTTTAATTCAAATTTTAAAAAAAAGCATAATTTAATGTTTTCTTTTTGAATAGAAATTAGCAATTTTTTTACCCGATGTACGAAAAGTTCAATAAGAAAAAGAAAGAAATTTCTTTTTCTCATCTTCTGAAGTGCAAAGAATGGAGAACCAATGGTAACACTTTCTTTCTTTCCGAGTCTCTTGAATCTTCTACTCCAACAGTGCATTTTTTAACAGAACCTAAGAATTGGGTGGAAGTGGGAAAAAAAGGGCTTTAGCATTCTGAAATGCGATTACTCGCTCTTTCTAGTGCCATCTGCAAACGCCTCGCTCGCGAATGCCCCAGCTGAAAATCCTTTTTGTTTTAACATCGTTTGGAGAAATAAGTTGGAAGGAATTTTCCGAACGAGCGCGAAGATTCGTTTTTTTCATTCAAGTAATTTTTTTTTGTTTTTTGGCTATCGCATTGAGTATGCCGAATACTGAATGAGTAAGATAATATTCGTGCTTCATTAGAAGTTTATTCTGTTTCTTTATTACCATGTCAGAACATGATGTTGTTTTTGGAATGAGGGTTTTGGCGTCACCAAAAATCCGTGAGCGAAAAATTGAAATTTCATTATCTGCTCGAGTATCTCAAAGAATCAGTTTTTAATAGCGTGTGGCCATTGCATTTTGAAAAGCTCTCATTCTAAAATAATAAGTTATTGAAATAAATTATATATAAGTTATTGAAAAAATAATAGCTAGAAAACTGAGATTTTGAGCACGCAATTTTATAAAATGAAATAAATAGGAAATGTGATATTTTTTTTAAACAATAAATGCGAGACAAAGTTTTTTTGGATCGTTTGCAATGCTAAAGGGTCTCATTCAATGAAACCATGAAAATGAATAAAAATACAATGTAATTTGCACGAGCACGTGGTACTTGCCATTCAAGAAATTATGTTAGGTCATAATACATTGAAATATGCATACAAATATGCATTTGTACATTAGTTAGATAATACTGTAGTTTATCAGTACATTAATTAGTTAATATTGTAGTTTATTAGTACATTGATTAATTAATACTGT